>PVKA01006706.1:0-82053 GCA_004027165.1 Ctenomys sociabilis | reverse complement strand
AAAATGGAAAGATATTCCATGCTCCTGGATAGGAAGATCCAACATCGTGAAGATGGCCATACTCCCAAAATTGCTGTACAGATTTAATGCAATCCCTATCAAACTGCCACCAACATACCTACCAGATATACAGAAATCAATCCTAAAATTTATTTGGAACCACAAACGACCTAGAATAGCAAAGGCAATCTTGGCCAATAAAGACAAGGCAGGAGGCATCACAATCCCTGCTTTGAAATTATACTACAAAGCCACTATGATAAAATCAACATCGTATTGGCAACAAAATAGACCTGAGGATCAGTGGAATAGATTAGAATATGCAGAGGCATCTATGAAAACACTCAGCCATCTCATCTTCCACAAAGGGGCTACACAAGCTCACTGGGAGAAAGATAGCCTCTTTAACATACGGTGCTAGAAAACATGGCTTTCTAATGCCGAAAACTAAAACTCGACCCAGCTCTATCACCATGCACTAAGTTAAAGTCAAAATGGATTAAAGATCTAAACGTTTAAACCGAAACACTCAATCTCCTGGAAGAGAAAGTAGGAGGAACTCTTGAAGACATAGGGGTAGGTAAAGAGTTCATGAACAAACATATATTCGCACGGGAAGCTCTTGAAAGAATCAACCAATGGGATCAACTCTTCTTAAAGAGTTTCTGCTTGTCAAAAGAAATTGTCAACAGAGTTAAAAGACAACCCACAAACTTTGAAAAAATCCTAACTAATATGCAATCAGACAGAGGTCTACTGTGTAGAATTTATAAAGAACTAAGATATAACAGGGCCCTCACATTTAAAGACCCAATTCAGAAATGGGCATCTGAGATGAATACACACTTCTCAGAGGACAAAATTAAAGAAGTGAACAAATATATGAAACAATGCTCCACATCGCTAGCCATTCGTGAAATGCAAATAAAAACAACACTGAGATATCCTCTCACTCCAGAAAGAATGGCTATCATAAGGAAATCAACCAACAACAGATGTTGGAGAGGTTGTGGGGAAAAGGGAACACTTATCCACTGCTGGTGGGAATGCAGACTAGTACAACCATTGTGGAGGTCAGTATGGAGAGTCCTCAAAATATAGGACTAGAAATCCCATTCAAGCAAGCTATCCCCCTACTGGGAATTTTCCCAAAGATCTGGATGCATTGCATCATAGAGATATATGTGTACCTATGTTTATAGCAGCACAATGTGTGATAGCAAAATGTTGGAAACCACCAAGATGTCCATCACATGAGGAATGGTTGAAAAAGATGTTGTATTTCTATATAATGGAATATTACTCAGCTATTAAGAATGATAAGTTTGAAGCATTTATACTGAAGTGGATGCCACTTGAACATATACTCATAAGTGAAATAAACCAGACACACATATGTAAATATCGTAAAGTCTTCCTAGTATAAGAAGCGAGAAGCAGAAATACAAATGGAAACGTACAATAACAACTAAAAACAATTGAGTCAGATAATGCAAAGTGAATGGCATATGCTGCATGATACTAATCAGCGTTTCTTCTGGATGGTTAACAACGTAAGATCACAAGTCAGAGTTGGAGAAATAGAAGAGCCACAAGGCCAGCGAACATTTTGGACCTAGCCTTTCAAGTTCAGCAAAGACTCAGGACATAGGAGAACCTGTACTGCAATATCATGAGACTCAGGTGAGCTCCAAATTTTCTGAGAAAGGAGATTGTGGAGCCACAGTGGAAAGAGATTGGAGTTCTATACTGTGCCTGGGGAGAGTCACATGAAGAGACAACTTTCTCTCAGGCTCTAACAGAGAGCAATCTGGTCAAGCATTGGCCGTGACTCATCCACATGGATGACACAGACAAAGGAACTTCAGAATAATGTACAGGAGTATAAGATAAACCCTGAGAACACTTCAATGACCACATAGGAAATGTAAAGTTCATGTGTTGGTATATAAGTTTTGAGCTACCTAGGTCTTAACCATCCAGCAGAAAAGTATAAAAGTATAAAAACGAAGTATACATCGTGAGCCCATAATATTAAGCTGAGCTGTAAATGGATATGGTCGACAATTTCTTTGAATTACTCCCTATGGTTGCAGAATGCTGGACTGTGTTGGATTGTGGTGTCGAGTTCAAGCACCTAAGGTAGTTGAATGTTAATGGAGTGCCCACTTTTGACAGGTGTAGACAAAGGAAGGGCTGTAGAACGAAAAAATCGTGATGTGTGTGTATAGACAGTACAGTTGGGATAGATAATGCTGTGCTTCTACATAATTCTATGATAGGCAAGATCTGCACTAATTGTGGTTGGACAGGATATTATGTTGGCTTTTAGTGCTATGGTCATCCACTAGGTAAATAATTATTGAATTTTGGATATAATTTAGCTATAAAAATCCTGTAAATATAATATCATGTCTGCACCTTGTACAATACCAAAACGTTATGAAAACAGTTTGCAATGTATTAATTCATCGACTCTTTATGGTTAAGGTGTTTTGAAACTGTCTGATTGACATTTGTATTTTAATAAAATAAAAATAAATGGAAAAAAATAAACATAGGTACACATATATCACTATGATATAATGATTTCAATTCCTCTGCGAAAATTCCCAGTAGGAAGATAGCCAGCTTGAATGGGATTTCCAGTTCTCCTCTTTTGGGGACTCTCCATACTGATCTCCACATTGGTTGTACCAGTGTACATTCCCACAAGAAGGGCAGAACTGTTCCCATTTCCCCACAATCTCTCTGTGATTGTTGTTTTTTGATTTCCTTAAGATAGCCATTCTTTGTGGTGTGAAATGGTATATCAGTGTTGTTTTTATGTGCATTTCACGGATGGCGAGTGATGTGGAGCATTTTTTCTTATATTTATTTGCTTCTTTAATTTCTTCCTCTGAGAAGTGTGTATTCATCTCAGATGCCCATTTCTGAATTGGGTCTTTAAATTTGAGGGCCCTGTTATATCTTAATTCTTTATATATTCTGGACAGCAGACCTCTGTCTGATTGCTTATTAGTTAGGATTTTTTTCAAAATGTTTGGGTTGTCTTTTCACTCTGTTGGCAATTTGTTTTTACATGCAGAAACTCCTTAAGAAGAGTTTTTCCCAGTTGTTTATTCTTTCAAGTGCTTCCCGTGCAAAAACAACTTTGTTCATGATCTCTTCACCTAACTCGATCTCATCACACTTATCACCCTGAAAAAGCATAATTACGTAATAGTTTCTATATTTATATTTTCAATGCCTACCCTTTAAAACTTCTGTGCCTGTCCCACAGTTTGCAGTGAATATGTATTTGATGAAAAGAGTGAATGAGCAAATATCTTTGCATTTCTCACTCTTAGTTATACAGTGGGAGGGATTTTCAATGATTGTGGTTTATAAATTGGTGACAAAGGAGAATTTTAAATATATCACCCGTTTGTTAATGTTTTTCCTGTCAGTAAGTAGAATCAATATTCTCCTCTTTGAATTTATAGGTAATTAGAAATATATGGATAATATATCAGGACAAGAGCAATAATAATGTATTCTAAGGATAATAGTAACATTTTGATGAAGGAAGTGACCTCTGTATTACAGCTAGGCTGTAGAAATTGATGTACCTTTTGTCTTGATTGCTATAAATTTGATTTTGTATCACTAAAATGCCACATAACACGTCTGATTATTATGATGTCCAACACTGTGCAAACGTCACATGGAGCACCCATGTGGAAGTTATCCACTGTAGCAGTCTCTGTAGAGACAGACTTGATGCCTGTCTATGATTTATATAATCCATACCTTAATTTCAAATTATTTGCTATTCTTCCCATTGAGGATTGGGATCTATATTCCTCCTCCTTGGATATGGAAATGCTGAAAGGGCTTTGATCAGGGCACTAAAGTCTTATGGCAAGAACCATACACATTCAAATGCATGTATCTTCTGATAACCCTCACTGCTTTGTTCTCATGCCACCACAGCTGAGGTTCCAGACACTGTGGGATTGAGATGCCACCCCTACTATGACCTGTGTAGAGTACTGACCCACAGAATCCAGGAGCATAATTCATTTTATGATTTAGTTCGCTAATTTAGTTATGATTTTTAAAAAGTAATGATAACTGGAATCGTTGCCATGGCATCTGTGTCATGTTTGGAGGTACCAATTATTTTAAATTCTTTTACTAATTACAGAAACTTCAGGTCTGTGGGAAAGTCCTTCCTGAATGACACTGGATTTTTGTACTTTTGTATGATTATATTTATATATTCAGTGCATATTTCTTACATCCTGGCTGTCACCTTCTATGGAGCATTAGCAGCCCTATCACACTTGGTCACCATGTTAACTTACATGTCTTGCCTCCCTCTTTAAAATCTTGCCTCTACCCGTAATTTCTCCAGGGCCATGCAACAAGGGTTCAGTGAAAACATTTTCTTGGTGATTAACTGAATGTTTGTAATATTGATTTTCATTTTGTCCTATTTTTTCCTTTAAATATCATGCTCTTCTGTGTTCTCAGTCAGCACCAACCTTCCTGTGACAAATATGGAATAGAGATGAAGGACTGAGCCATCTGTGCTGTTCAATTTGATTTAAGGTCATCCGTAGTTTTGCTATTCAAATTTCATTGTTTTAGACAAGGTTTCTCTGTGTAGTCTAGGCTCATCTTGAATTCACTATGTAGCCCAGGCTCAACAAGATCTGGCTTCAGACTGCTGGGATTACAGGAGTGCACCACCATGCTTAGCTCCCATCACCAGTTCATGCATTCATTTCTCAGTCCTTTGTTTCTACAGTGGTGAACACACTGAGGGACTGCTGCAGGGATATGGAATCTAACACTATGACTAAAAGTAGAAATGACCATAACAGTAACAAATGTTTCTAACAGTAAATAAAGTTTTACCATGATCCAGGCAGTAGGCTAATATTTTATGTACTGAAACCATGAAATCCTCATGAGAGCCATATAACATAGATACTACTACCACAATCATTGTACATATGAGGAAACTGAGGTTCACAGAGAGTAATCACCAAAATTTCACTGCCATCAAGTCATGGCATTCAGGCCTATCTATCTGAATTTACAGTTCAGTATATTGATACAGATTCCTATGTATATGCCAGCTTCTTTGAGTTTTGTAAACCATGTATTTGTAATGACAAAACAGTAGCATTCCACATCTGAATTATAAAGACGTTTCAGGCAATACGTTCATTGAAGAGGAGAGTGATTTTTGAGGATAAGGATGGACCGAGATTTCCTTTAGAGTGAAAATCTATTTCCTTAAGGACATTTGTCAAGACGATCACATCAATCGTTTCATGTGATAAGGGTCATCAGAAGGGTGAGTGCATAGTGAGTTCAGTCATTTTCTCTGAATCTGTGATTCATCTGCCCCTAAAGCTTCTGATACTGAGATTCAGATCCCTTTTTCTCCCCTCTGTTACCACCACTAGCCAGAACCTTATCCTCTGGCCCCACCTGATATTCCTCTGGAGGACATAAGGAACCTCCTCTGATGTTGGCTAAGGACAGCATGAAAGAGAGGGCTCTTTAATGGGTGCTTTAAAAAAAGAGACCATTTGAGTGGCACCCAGAGGTGGCTGTTGGATAAAGAGACTCTTGATTTTGTCCTGCAGCAACAACAAGTGCTTGATGAAGTTGATGATCAACACCAACTCAGTAACTGCCCCTGCTGACATGGATACAAATGAGGAATATACAAGAGCTGACAAACTCAGGGAAGACATTAAGAAGTTGGTTTAACTGTGTGGAAGTAATTCTAATTGCAGGCATTTAAGTGTACTGTTTACAATTTATGCTTAATTGCCATCCCGCACAATAACAATTATGCATATCATTAAATATGTGTCAGATTAATTTCATTGTAAATTTTGATTATAACAGCAAACCCTATGTATGTGTGCTCTGTCTTTATAATTTGTTGCTCAGATGGCTCACAACTTAGGAACAAATGAGAAAGAACATTGGCTGGGGGGCCAGGAATGGGGAAGGTGCAGAGGTGGCTGCCTGGGGTTGAATATTTACTATGGGTAGCACACAAAGTGGATAATCAACAAATGCATAAATCCTGGCAACTTAAGTTCAGCAAAGCCTGCAGGCAGCTCTACAGTCTTTTATGCATTTATTGCTGATTCTTTGGCTGTATTCATGCCCACAGGATGTTCCAAACCATTTCTGATCTTCTTGACCTCCCAGCTTACTCCCTCCTCTCTTGACTCTTGCTCAGTAGGTTAATGATGACCTCCTGCTGGCCTTTGACCATGTCTATCTTGTGCTTCCTAGTCTGGATCTTACTTTTGTCTTGTTACAGTCTTCTTTTTCTGTGGGCTTCTGGTCTCCGACAAATAGGTATGCCTTTTCATCTATGATCTGTCCACTTCAGGACTCCCCAGACACTGAGTCTCTCTCCCAGTATACCACTGTATCTTCAGTTTTTTCTTGGTATTTTTGCCATCTGTATAGTAGTCCCCAGTAAATCTTCACTGGGGACTCCTTCAGACACAAATGGGATACAGTACCCACATAGGCACACACATAAACTATTCTTGCTATTCTCTTAACTCTGTTATTCCCGCATTGTCTCTTCTTCTAAGTTAGCGTGCTGCTTATATATCATCCATGTCCAAAATAGACTGGATTGCCCTTCAGGTAAAGGCTCCCACAATTTTTTTTTTCTGATTTCTTAATGCAGCTTGAAGCACTCCATAAATGGTACAAGAGCCTAATTCATTAATCCTCAAATGCAGACTCTTCTGTAGAAGGATGGGTATGTCTGACACTTTCTTTTTATTTTCTTGGAGATGATAACAAGGATAAGAGAAAGTATTTGGCTTTGGTATGGGATATACATATGTTCTGTTCTAAGCATTACCACTCACCAAGTGAGAGAGCTTATTAGATCATCTGAAACATAGGGACAGTAATAAAATCCATTTTACTGGATCATTGTGGCAAAAATATTGACATGATGAAGAAAAGATCTTGACACCCACCAGATGTGCTTCTCTTCAGGCAGAAGCCTTTAGTTTCTATAGTTCACTCATATAGGACATTTGCTTCTCCCACTATAGGAATAAAGAGCTGTGATTTCAACAACTTCAAGCTTCATTGCTATCCATATTCATGGCTCATTCTTCGCTCTAGATCAGTAGTTCTCATTCCTAGGAGACCTAATACTTCCCTTTCATAACAAATACTTATATCTCACCTTTTCTCATCCTAAAATGAAGTTCATAGCTAATCTAACTTGCTAACTTATATAATTTGAAAGAAAATAAATATGGTGCCCTCACAAACATAAATGAGGAATGAAACAAAAGTAATTTGCAACAAAATGATATATATTTCAATATATAAATTCAAGGGCACAGCTACATCAGGCAGCATAATGAAATACGTGACTGTACCAACTTACAGTAAATAAGTTTATACTTAAGAGGATTGAGAATCATTGCATGTGAGAAAAGAAAACATAAAAGGCAGAGGTACAGGAAAACAGTGGGATAAAAACTGTTGTTAAAATAAGACAAGATTCATATAAGCAAACAATTTTTATTATTTGTATTATTTTGCTTATCATAATATTTGAAAGCTATGGAGGATCCAGAAAAGCTTTTCATTATATGATATTATCCTATGCTTTTTTTTCGCTCAGGTAGGGGTTGAACTCAGGCCCTTTCCAAGGAAACGCATATTCCACTGAGCCCTCTCTCCCGCCCCACTGAGCCATAACCCTGGCCCCTATCCTATGTTTTTTAGGACAAATAACATCACTAGGCCCCATCCACTAAATGTCAGTAGTGCATCCAAGCACTGTGGCATCTAAAGTGTGCTCATAATTATCCAAGCACCTCTTAATGTACAGAGATTTCCATTCTGTGAATCACTACTCTAGCATGGTTATCTGGGCTTTTTGCTTGCATAGGCCACATTAAGCAAAGAGCAGTTGACTTGGTCTGTCAAGTCAACAGCATAATGAAATAAATGACATATTTAAAGTATATAAGTAATAAAACTTCATTTATTTTTATTACTTTTACTATAACATTTTATTCAAGGAGAGGGAGAGTGAGGCAGACAAGAGGGCATAGGTTTAAACAACTGCAAGCATGCTGAGGTTGAACGTAGCTGCAAGCATGCCCAGTAAGGAAAAGGTGAATTTAAATGACATCAGGAATTTACTTACCTGGAATGTGGGAATCTCAGTTATGTGGAATGCCCTGTCTTTCGAATGCTTCTGATGACCTTGGGGAGAGTCACTGTGATACATTTTTGATATCTTGATAATGATAACAAGGTGTTGTGACCTTAGCTTTCTTGTGTGCCCCTCTCTCTGGCCGTGGGTCAATCCCTTCAATACCTGTGACCATTCAGCACTACCTCACTGGTTTTGCAAATATAGTATTTCTGTTATAAAGTCAGTCCTTTCTTAGGATAGGTCAACTGGGCTACACTTATTAGTATTTGGAAACAATGAAAGATGACCTAATAACTTTTAAATCTCAGCTTTTGTTTGAATTTTGACCACCTTTAGACTTACTCCTCTCTAGTCATTAAGCCCCCAAATCTTTCATATCCGGATAATTAATATTTCATTGCTTATGGGTTTTATTGGTTACACCATTTCCAGTTTTTAAGGGGCAAATTTTTAATTCGTTTTGATACTAATTGACCCACAATGTAATCTTTAAAAATGATGCTAGTGAACATTATTTCTTTATCCTCATTCCTTTCCTCTTTTCCCTATCATAGTTTATTTTTTTTTCTTGAATAATTGCTTTCCAGTTCACAATATCGATAGCAAATTTTGGATCTTATTTACTCATTTGGCTTCTCACACTAGTAAGGCAATACGGTTTTTACATATGTGGAACTAATTTATTTCACTTATGAGTATGGTCTCAAGTTACATCCATTTACTTATAAAATTTTCCTGTGTGTTCCTCTTTTCTTTTTTCATTTATTTTTATTTTATTAAAATACAAATGTCAAACAGACAGTTTCAAGACACTTTAACCATACACATTCGATGAATTAATACATTGCAAACAGTTTCCATAACATTTTGGTATTGTACAAGGTGCATACATGATATTATATTTACAGATATTATTTTAGCAGATATTTCTTATCAGTGAATTAAGAGTGTAGTTGCTTACTTATCTTATTTTTTATACCTGAATTATATCAAAAATTCAATAATTATTTACCTAGTGGATGACTATAGTACTAAAAGCCGACATAATATCCTGTCTAACCACCATTAGTGCAGATCTTGCCTCTCATAGAATTATGTAGAAGCACAGCGTTATCTATCCCAACTGTACTGTCTATACACACACATCATGATTTTTTCTTTCTACAACACTTCCTTTGTCTACACCTGTCAAAAGTGGGCACTCCATTGACATTCAACTACCTTAGGTGCTTGAACTCGACACCACAATCCAACACAGTCCAGGATTCTACAACCATAGTGAGTTATTCAAAGAAATTGTCCACCATATCCATTTACAACTCAGCTTAATATTATGGGCTCACGATGTATACTTCATTTTTATACTTTTGTGCTGGATGGTTAAGAGCTACGTAGATCAAGACTTATATACCAACACATGAACTTTATATTTCCAATGTGGTCATTGAAGTCCTCTCAGGGTTTATCTTATAGTCCTGTACATTATTCTGTAGTTCCTTTGTCTGTGTCATCCATGTGGATGAGTCACGGCCAATGCTTGACCAGATTGCTCTCTGTGAGAGCCTGAGAGAAAGTTTTCTCTTCACGTGATTCTCCCCAAGCACACTTTAGAACTTCAATCTCTTTACTCTGTGGATCCATAATCTCCTTATTCAGAAAATTTGGAGCTCACCTGAGTTTCATGATGTTGCAGTACAGGTTCTCCTATGTCCTGAGTCTTCGCTGACCTTGAAAGGCTAGGGCCAAAATGTTGGCTGGCCTTGTGGCTCTTCTATTTCTCCAACTGTGACTTGTGATCATAGGTTGTTAACCATCCAGAAGAAAAGCTGATTAGTATCTTGCAGCATATGCCATTCACTTTGCCTTACCTGACTCAATTGATTTTACTTGTTATACATTTCCTTTTGTATTTCTGCTTTTCGCTTGTTATACTAGGGAGACTATAAGATATTTACACATGTGTGTCTGGTTTATTTCACTTTTGAGTATATGTTCAAGTGGCATCCACTTCAGTATAAATGCTTCAAACTTATCATTCTTAATATCTGAGTAATACTCCATTAGATAAAAATACCACATCTTTTTCAACCATTCCTCATGTGATGGACATCTTGGTTGTTTCCAACATTTTGCTATCACACAATGTACTGCTATAAACATAGGTACACATATATCAATATGATACAATGTTTTCAGATCCTATGGGAAAATTCCCAGAAGGGGGATAGCCGGCTTGAATGGCATTTCTAGTCCTACTCTTTTGAGGAATCTCCACACTGACCTCCACAATGGTTGTACCAGTCTACATTCCCACCAGCAGTGGAGAAGTGTTCCCTTGTCTCCACAACCTCTCCTACATCTGTTCTTGGTTGATTTTCTTATGATAGCCATTCTTTCTTGAGTGAGATGGTATCTCAGTGTTGTTTTTGTTTGCATTTCACGGATGACGAGCGATGCGGAGCATGTTTTCATAATTTTTTTCGCTTCTTTAATTTCCTCCTCTGAGAAGTGTGTAATTATCTCAGATGCCCATTTCTGAATTGGGTCTTTAAATCTGAGGGCTCTGTTATATTTTAGTTATTTATATATTCTAGACAGTAGTCCTCTGTCTGATTGCTTATTAGTTAGGATTTTTTCAAAGTTTGTAGATTGTCTTTTCACTCTGTTGACAATTTCTTTTGACATGCAGAAGCTCTTTAAGAAGAGTTGATCCCAGTTTTGGTTCTTTCAAGTGCTTCCCGTGCAAATATTTGTTTGTTCATGAACTCTTTACCTACCCCTATGTCTTCAAGTGTTCCACCTACTTTCTCTTCCAGGAGATTGAGTGTTTCTGTTTTTATATTTAGATCTTTTATCCATTTTGACTTTAACTTAGTGCATGGTGATAGAGCTGGGTCAAGTTTTAGTTTTGGGCATGTAGAAAGCCATGTTTTCTAGCACCATATGTTAAAGAGGCTATCTTTCTTCCAGTGAGTTTGTGTAGCCCCCTTTTCCAAAATAAGATGGCTGAGTGTTTTCGTAGGTGCCTCCTCAGGTCTTCTTTGTTGCCAATACCATGTTGATTTTTATCACAGTGGCTTTGTAGTATAATTTCAAATCGGGAATCGTGATGCCTCCTGCCTTGTCTTTATTGGCCAAGATTGCCTTTGCTATTCTAGGTCGTTTGTAGTTCCAAATAAATTTTAGGATTGATTTCCGTATATCTGGGAGCTATATTGGTGGCAGTTTGATAGGGATTGCATTAAATTTGTACAGCGATTTTAGGAGTACAGCCATCTTCACGATGTTGGTTCTTCCTATGAATGAGCATGGAGTATCTTACCATTTTCAAAAATCCTCTAAAATCTCTTTTCTTAGGGTGTTGTAATTTTCTGTGAAAAGATCTTTGACTTCCTTGGTTAAGTGAATCCTAAGGTACTTCATTGTGCGCAGTGCCGTTGTAAAAGATATTGTTTCCTTTTCAGTGTGCTTGTTATCTGTGTAGAGGAATGCTACTGAGTTTTCAGTATTGATTTTGTATCCAGCTATGCTACTGAATTTCCCTATCATATCTAGTAGTTTCTTTGTGGTATTTTTGGGGACTTGTAAGTAAAATATCATGTCATCAGCATATAGTGCTAATTTAACTCCTTCTTTACCTATTCTTAATCCCTTTATTTCTGTCTCTTTTTTAATGGCTTTTGCTAATGATTCCAAGACTATATTGAATAGGAGGGGTCACTCCAGAACGAATGGCTATCATAAGGTAATCAACCAACAACAAATATTGGAGGGGTTATGGGGAAAAGGGAACACTTCTCCACTGCTGGTGGGAATGTAGACTGGTACAACCATTGTGGAGATCAGTGTGGAGAATCCTAAAAATAATAGGAATAGAAATCCCATTCAAGCCTGCTATCCCCCTACTGGGAATTTTCCAAGAGGAACTGAAATCGTTATATCATAGTGATATATGTGTACCTATGTTTATCACCATGCAATTTGTGATAGCAAAATCTTGGAAACAACCAAGATGTCCATCACATGAGGAATGGTTGAAAAAGTTGTGGTACTTCTATATAACGGCGTGTAACTCAGCTATTAAGAATGATAAGCTAGCAGCATTTATATTGAAGTGGGTGTCATTTGAACATACTCTTGTAAGTGAAATAAACCAGGCACACATGTGTAAATATCATATAGTCTCCCTGGTATAAGAAGCAAAAAGCAGAAATACAAATGGAAATGTACAACTAAAAACAATTGAGTCATATAAGGCAAAGTGAATGGCATATGCTGCAGGATAGTAATCAGCTTTTCTTCTGGATGGTTAACAACCTAAGTTCACAAATCAAAATTGGAGAAATGGTAGAGCCCCAAGGCCAGCCAACATTTTGGCCCTAGTCTTTTATGGTCAGTGTAGACTCAGGTCATAAAAGAACCTGTACTACAACATCATGAAACTCAGTTGAGCTCAAAATTTTCTGAATAAGGAGATTATGGAGCCACAGAAGAAAGAGATTGAAGTTCTATAGTATGCCTGGGGAGAATCGTATGGACACAAAACTTTCTCTCAGGCTCTCACAGAGAGAAAACTGCTGAAGCATTGGCCGTGACTCATCCACATGGATGACACAGACATATAATTTATAGGATAAGGTACAGGACTACAAATATAAACCCTGAGGGGACTTCACTGACCTCATCAGAAACAAAAAGTACATGTGTTGTTATATAGGTCTTCCTCTGTCTAGGTCTTACTCATCCAGCAGAAAAGTATAAAAATGAGGTATACACCACAGGGCCATAATAATATGTTGAGCTGTAAATGGCTAAGGTCGATTACTTCTTCAGATAACTCACTATTTTTGTGGAATGCTGGACTGTCTCGGATTGTGTTGCCGAGTTCAGGCACCTAAATTAGTTGAATGTCAATGCAATGCTCATCTTTGACAGGTGTAGACAAAGTAAAGGGTATAGAAATGAAGAGTCATGATGTGTGTGTATGGACAGTACAGTTGGGATAGATAATGCCGTGCTTCTACGTAATTCTATGAGAGGCAAAATTTTCACTAATGGTGGTTCAACAGGATATTATGTCGTCTTCTACTACTATGGACAACCACTAGGAAAATAACAAGTTAGAAAGTATTAATTATTGAATCTTTAATGTAATTCAGGTATAAAAAATATGATACATAAACAGCTACACTCTTTTAATTTACTGATAAGAGACATATGCTATAATTATGTCTGTAAGTACAATATCATATATGCACCTTCTACTATACCAAAACATTATGAAAACAGTTTGCAGTTTATTAGTTTATCAAATCCATCTTGTCAAGTTATCTTAAATCTGTCTCATTGATATTTGTACTTCAATAAAATAAAAATTAAAGGTAAAGTGAGGTTCCTTGCAAACCATATGTTCGTCCAACGAAGAAACTCTAACTAGAATTTTAAAGGAGGTAAAATAAATAAAATTATAAAATGTGCTAAAGACATAAACAAATATTTCATCAAAGAACATACAAAAATATCAAATACCTAACAAGATTTTAAATATCATTGGCTGTTAGAACAATACAGCAAGCTAACACTATACTTACATCATAAAAATAGTCACAACACTAACTTCTTATGAAAATACAGAGAATCCTGATCACTGATACATTTGTAAAGAAAGATAATACCTCTGCAACCAGGTATCTTCCAGTAGAACAAAACATGGACCGATCATACTATTAGCAAGTAGAGTCCTGGCTTTTATCCCCAAAACGTAGTTAATTCACAGAAAAGCCTAAGCATAAATATATCATCCTTATTTATAATAGTTAAAGAATGGCAACGACTGAGATGTACTAAGGGCATAAATAATCAACTGTGACACTCCATACAATTCAATGCTTATCAATGAAATGAAAAAAATAATAGATTCATGTGTTGTCTTGGACAAATATCCAGGGTATTTCCCTGAGTGAAATATTCCAAATATGAAAGTATTATATCGTATGATTCCATTCATGTTAAAATGAGAGAATTATAGATATGAAAGAGAGTCAGAAGTTGCCAGGGGTTAAGAATGTGGTGGGGCCTAAAAATAAATATGGTGATACAAGGGTATCTCGTTTCCTTTTCTCTTGACACCCAAAATTAATAAATGAAAGATTTGTTTAGCTCAGTTTGTGGAGAATTCATTTCATAATCAGCTGGCTCCAAGGCAGAGTGGTACATGTTATAGGGCAGCTATTCATGGCTGTAGAAAACAGCAAAAGCAACAAGAGCAAAAAAGGAGGATAAGTGGTAGATAGCAAACCTCTCTCCCTTTCTTATGCTGCATTCAGGATATCCACTATAGGGTGGATGCATCACTCACACCCATAATCCCAGCATTGGATCATGAATTAATCTCAAATTCTGGAAGCCTGTCCCATGACTATATGATGCTATGGGAGAACATCTAGCTGGATACCATAACAAAGGATGAACAAAAAAGTCCCTGGTAAGAATGAAACTGTTTTGTATCAATATCAACATTCAGGTTTGTTCATTGTTCCATTGTTAGAAAGCTGTTATAATTTTATAAATGTTGGCAGTACATTGTATTTTGTGCTTTTATGTTTTATATATTCATGAAAAGCTACTATGATCTTAAAATAGTTTAATTTAAAATACAATGTTTAGTATCCTTGTGTTCTGTTACATTTTTAAACTGTCCTATTAATTCTAGATATCAAATAGCATCCTTAGGATTTTGTATGTAAATGATTATAACACGTACAAATAGAGACTAAGAATTTTTATAATCTTTATGCCCTATATATTTTATATTGCTTAATTTCAATGGCTGGGACCTCTGAGGTAGTGAAAAAGTGTATTTGCATGAATAGGCATGTTTTCCTTTTGGCAATGTTAATGTAAATTATTTAAATTTTACCAATAGTATGTCAGCTATATATTCTTCATAGATAGACTTCATCAAATGAATAAAGTTCCATTCTATTCCCATTTATAACAAATTTGGATTGAATTTTATCAAACATTTTTCTGCAACCATTGAAATTATTTTTTTCCTTGTTCTTTTAATGTAACAAATAAATGTTTTATTTTCAAGTGTTAAATGAACCCGGCATTCTTGAGAGAAACAATACTTGTTATGGTATGTTATTCTCCTCTTGGGCTTGGTTTAATTTTTAATATTTTGATAAAGAATTATATGTATATTCAAGAGGGCTATTTATGTGTTATATTTGCTGGCTACATAAAAGGATTAGGATATATACCATCTAGTATCCCTCTTGTGTAAGAAATCCCAAATAAATAAAAAGCAAAATAAAAAAATTGATAATAAGAAGTAGGGAGATAGATTTTCTCAAATGCGAAGAGATGAAGAGAGGCAGAAAAGTATAGGAGAAGAAGGGGATGAAAAAAAGAATGAAGCAATGTTATGTACATATACCTAGGAATGCGAATGTGCACTAATAAAAAGGAAATAATGTGCTTTATTAAAACCTGGTCCAACAAACAGCTCAGCAGATTAAAGTGCCTACAACCAGGCACAGGGGCAGGGGGTTTGAAATCTTCCTGCTGTTCCGGGATAGCACTTGGGTACACTGAGGTGGCAATTGAGACTGAGCATGTTGGCGCATGCCTGTAATCCCAGCTCTTGGGGGTTATAAACAGATGGATAACTAGGAGTCCGATGTTGTAGTGAAGGCCTGTAGAACGTGTAGATTCCTCCCTAAAATACAAAAGTAAAACCTGGCCTGAATTTTTTAAATAAAATGTTTATGATAATTCAATATGTAAAATGTAAAATAGATTTACATTAATAATTCAATTTGTAGAGTACATTTAGAGATATTCAAAGTACTTATATCAATTCCATTTCCAGTCAGTTTAGGTAAATTCTATTTCAAAGAGCTCTGTGAAGTTTTGTGGCATAAAGTAATAGGTAATATCCTCTTGTAGTGTTTCTTTTCACAGTTTTTTTACTTGATATCATAAAATTTACCAACTATAACAATTCAATCATTATATTTGCAGTTATACTATCATCACTGCACTACAGTTTTAGAACGTTTTCATTCCCTTAAAATGTTTACTTCTGTCTGTTTTTAGTTAATACAAGCACCTGTGAAAAGTCACTCAACAGTAAGACCAGGGCCTGGGGAGATGGTTCAGTGGAATAAGAGCTTCCCTGGCAAACACAAGGGCTTGAATTCAGTCCCTAGTTCTGCTAAAACAACAGTGCAATAAGTCAGTAAACAACTGACCTCATTTCCTAGATGTTTCATATCAATTAAATCATACATTTGTAGCTTTTTGTCTCCTTTGATATATTGTGTTATTGATATTCACACATATTATGGTCCAGGACAGTAGTTACCTGTTCAAACTGCCCAAAAATATTCTAGTATATTGATAAACAATATTACAATGATAAAGAAATTAATTGCAATAAGCAAATGGGTTTCACTGTGGCATTATTACATGTGCATATAACAGGCATTGATTGTATCCATCTTCCCTTCTTCTATCCATTCTTTTTCCCAAATAATGTGCATGTACATAATTATTAATGATACTGAATCATTTTATGTGTGCATTAAACATTTATTTTCTTTAGTGGAAAAGCTAGTTAAATCTTCACATCTTTAATTTTTATTTCTTTTGTTATTATTGAACTATAATAGTTCTCCATAAATTTGGGATAGAAATGCTTTAGTGGATATATGATATCCAACAATTTTCCCTCAGTCTAGGTTAACCTTAAAGCAGTTAATAAAATAAGTGGAGAGTATAATTTAAAATGTATCAACAAAGAAAAGCCAGGATCCTGGTGCACTCCCTGCTAAATTCTACAAGAAATTTAGAGAAGATTTTTTGCCATTACTCTGCAAACTCTAATGAAATTCAAAGGGAATAAATCCTTTCTAACACACTACCAGTAGTAAAGATTACCCTGATAACAAAGCTAGCAAAAGTCCCAACCAAGAAAGAGAACTAAAGGCCCATCTCTGTAATGAACACAGATGCAAAAGTCCTCATTAAGTTACTAGCAAACAGAATATAGCAAATCATTAAGAAGACTGTACAGCATGATCAAGGAGGATTAATACCAGAGATGCAGTAATGATTCAACATATGCAAATCAATAAATGTAATACAGTATATAAACTGAGCCAAAGACTAAAAATACATGATCATCTCAATGAATGCAGAAAAGGCATTTGAGAAAATCCAACACCCATTCATGGTAAAAAAAAAAAAAAAAAATCTACAAAAATCATATACGATGGTCTTTATCTCAATCTGATAAAGCGATCTATAGCAAAACAAAACCAACATTACAAAAAACAAATAAAAGCTAAAATGAGAACAGGGTCTATTGTACTTTACGTGTTCAGAGAGAAGGAACAACTGTAATGAGGGAAAGGACAAAAGCAAGCAAGAAAGAAGTTAATATATATACAGGGTAGCTTGGACAATTGTACTACTGATTTCTCCTGGTCTATTAAAAGGACCCCTACAAACAAGACATCCAAAATTCCATTAAAAGTGCTGGTTTAATAAACACATTCAGTCATGTAGCTGGATACAAAGTACACACTCAAAAATCAGTAGCATTCCTATACACAAATGACCAACTCACAGAGGGATAAATTAGGGAAAAAAATTCCCTTCAGAATAGCGTTCAAAAAGTAAAATACTTAGGAGTCATGTAACAAAGGTAATAAAAGACCCATACAAATCCAGACCTGCCTGAGTCAGCGGGGACCACTCGCCAGCAACTCCCCGGATCCCCTGCCCCAAAGCCGATGAGCAAGTGGTAATTTGCCCAACTCCCTGGGCATGAAAGTTTGATGAGTGTGTGGTGATTCTGAGAGAGAGCCTTTAGATTCTCCCTGAGTGCTGTACATCATCCAGAGCCTCAGGCCCCAAGACATCCTAGCCAGACACATGCCTGAGACACCCCAGACAAACGTGCATGGCAAATCCCTGTAGCCACTGCCCCCAAGACCACCACAGGAACAAGAAATATTGGGGACTTTCCTGGCACACGATCCACCCCCACCCAGCCCAGTGAGTGTGAGGGAGAGAGTCTGAGCCCCCCACTGCTCGCCTAACCAGGTACCCAAAGAAGGGGAAACACAAGAATTGCAGCAAAAAGGAAGTGAACACAAGAGCTAGATCTAGGCCAGACATAAATGGATAATCTCAAACTTAATAGACTGGCATCTGAATCACATTACGTGATAAGGCTATAGCTGCACCAAAGCTCTACACCAAAGGTCAGAGGGCACTACTATACAAAATAACAAAGACAAGGAGAAAAATGCAATATCAGGTCTCGAGTCACCAAATAATTGTAGAGGACACTAGCTCAGCTGAAATGAATGAATTAACAGAGATGGAAGCAAAGGAACAACAGAGAAAGGTATAGAGGAGCTAAGACAAGAATTAATGCCTGAAATAAAAAAGAAATATTTCAATACATAGCATGTGAAATAAAGAAATCAGATCCAGAAACTTCTGGGAGAAACCCAATGCTCATTCAGAACATGTGCAAAGAACATTATTCCAGCTGAAACGTATGAATCAAGAGTGTCAGAAAGAAAGAAACAACAGCAAAAAGGTCATGAGGAACTCAAAGCAGAAAAATATTTCTGAAATGAAAAAAGAATTCTTTGAAATCATAACATCTGAAATACAGAAACAATTCTGGAAATATACGGAGCATACAAAATTTGGAAGAAACTCTACAGAAAAAGAATTAATAGCTACCTCTAAAGAAGACATGGATAAAAAAAAATAGAGGAGATCAGAAATATGAGGGAGTCCTGGAATGAGCAACACAGAAAAGAAATAGAGCAGAGTCAAAGTGATATAGAAGAACTAAAAATCTCAATCACAAGTCTACAGTCTGAGTGACAGTGAAGACAGAGTTTCAGATCTGGAAGACATTGGTGCAGCCAGTGAAAAGGTGAGAAAGAATCTCTTAAAACAACGAGAATGCAGGAAAAAGTAATTCTTCACCTTCAAGATGATGCAAGGATGAACAATGTGAGACTAATTGGTATCAATGAGAATGAAGGAGTCAATACAAATAATATAAAAAGAATATGGGCAGAAGTAATCATAGAAAACTTCCCAAATATGAGGAAACAATCCAACATTCAGGGATTTAAAGCATACAGAACACCAAATAATTTCAACTCAAGTAAAAACACACTGAGACATATAATAGTCAAGATCCCTGAAATAAAGACAAGAATAATATAATGAAAGCTGCGAGAGAGAAGCAGCAGATTACATTAAAAGGAAAACCCATCAGAATTACAGCCAACTTCTCTACACATACCAAGAAAGCAAGGACAGCATTGAGCAGAGATTGTCAATTCTTTTATGAAAAAAATTCCAGCTCAGACTATTATACACTGCAAAATTCTTTTTCAATTTGATGGAGAAGTGAAATTCTTCCACGACAAAGAACAAATAAGGATTTCATGATGGCAAAGCCATTCCTACACAGGCTACTGAAAGATGTTCTGGAGGGGGACCACAATGACCAGGACTCCACAAATGAGAATAAAAGGAACTGATTAAACACTGCAAACAATTAGACACAGTATACAAAGGAGTAAACAACAGAAGGTAAATATCCTAAAAATCATAGGTCAACACATTTCAATAATAACCATTAATATAAATGGACTCAATTCACCAATTAAAAGAAATAGATCGACACAATGGATTGGGAAACAAAATCCAACAATATGCTGTATACAAGAAACACACTTAACACAAAAGGCCACTCATAGGCTCAAAGTCAAAGGATGGAAAACAATACTACATGCCTCAGCAACTCAAAAAAAAAACATGAGTAGCAATTCTGTTCTCACACAGTCTCAACTTCAAACCAAGAATGATCAAACGACACAAAGAAGGCCACTACATATTGGTCAGCAGAAAAATTCAAGAGCAAGTGGTAACACTCATAAATATCCATGAACTAAATACAGGAGCACCCAACTATGTAGGACAAATCTTAATAGAGATGAAAAACCTAGTATCTAAGATGGCAGTCTTAATGGGAGACCTTAACACCACCTAATCTCATAAAGATAGTTCAAGCAGAAAAAATTAACAAAGTAGCAGAACTGAATCAGGGCTTGGAACAAATGGACCTGCAGGTCAGATACAGAGTATTCCACCCAACCACTGCTGAATACACGTTTTCTACAGCTGCATACAGGTCATATTCCAAAATAGACCACATACTAGTCCAGAGGTCATGCCTAAGTATATGCAAGAAAATAGAAATTATCCCATGCATATTGTCTGACCACAGTGCAATGAAACTGGAACTAAATGACAAAAGAAACGAGAAAAACCTACTAAATTCATGGAAACTAAACAACACCCTACTCAGCAATCAATGGGTTGCAGAAGAAATTCAACAAGAAATTCAACAATATCTACAGTTCAATGACAATTCAGGCACAACTTATCAGATTCAATGGGATGTGATGAAAGCAGTTCTAAGAAGGAAAATCATAGCTACAAACTCACATATTAGGAAAACAGAAAGGGAACAAATTTGCAACGTAATGTTGCACCTCCGACAACTAGAAAAAGAAGAGCAAACGAAACCCAGAGCACAAAAACAGGAAGAAATCATAAAGATTAGAGCAGAAATTAATTCAATTGAGATGAAGAAAACAGTTCAAAGAATCTAAAAATCAAAGAGTTGGTTCTTTCAAAGACTAAATGAAGTTAATAAGCCTCTAGCCAACCTCATCAAAAAGAGGAAAGAAAAAATTCAAATACAAGCAATAAGAAATGAAAAGGATGAAATCACCACAGATGCAGTGGAAATTCAGAAGATTGGCAATAGCTACTTTGAGAATCTTTACACTCACAGAATAGAAGACTCAGATGAAAAGGACAGATTCCTGGAAAGATACAAATTACCAGAATTGAACCAAGAAAATATAACAAATTTCAATAAGCCAGTAACAGTCAAAGAAATAAGAAAAGTAGTAAAAACCTACTGACAAAGTTAGGTCCACATCCCGATGGATTTACAGCTAAATTCTACAAGAAATTTATATAAGATATAATCCCTACATTACTCAAACTCTTCAATGACATTGAAGAGGAAGCAGTCCTCCCAAAATCATATCTGGAGGCATGTATTATACTGATTCCAAAACCAGGAAAAGACACAACTAAAAAAGCGAACTGCAGGGCAATCTCTCTCATGAACATACAGGCAATGATACTAATGAAATTCTAGCAAATAGAATACAGCAAATCATCAAGAAGATCATACACCATGACCAGGTAGCATTCACCGCAGGGTTGCAAGGATAGATCAATATTCAAAAATCTATAAATGCAATACCTTATATTAATAGACTGAAATATAAAAACCACATGATCATCTCAATTCATGCAGAGAAAGCTTTTGACAAAGTCCAACACTTATTCACGTTTTAACTCTCACAGAAAATTGGTTTAGATGGACTCTACCTTAACTTGATAAAAGCCATCTATGACAACCCAAAAGCTCATATAATCCTAAATGGGGAAAAATGAAATCTTTTGCTTTCCTAAATGAGGTAAACGACAAGGATGTCCTCTATCACCCCTCCTATTTAATATAGTTTTAGAATCATTAGCAGCAGCCATTAGAAAAGAGGGAGAAATAAAGGGAATAATAATAGGTAAAGAAGAAAGTAAATTATCACTATTTTCAGATGACATGATACTTCACTTAGAAGCCCCAAACATTCCACCATGAACCTACTAGAATTGATATGAAAATTCAGTAGGTACAAAGTCAATACTCAAAAGTCAATAGCATTCCTCTACACAGATAACAAGCACACTGAAAGGGAAACAATAGAAACAATACCTTTAAATACCTTGGAATTCACGTAACCCAGGAAGTCAAAGATCTTTTCACAGAAAATTACAACACCCTAAGAAAAGAGATTATAGAGGATATAGATATTCCATGCTTCTGGCTAGAAAGAAGCAACATCGTCATGACGGCCATACTCCCAAGCTTGCTGTAGAGATTTAATGCAATCCCTATCAAACTGCCACCAACATACCCCCCACACCTAGAGAAATTGTTCCTAAAATTTATTTGGAACCAGAAAAGACCTAGAATAGCAAAATCAATCCTGGCCAATAAAGACAAGGCAGGAGGCATCACAATTCCTGACTTGAAATTATACTACAAAGCCACTGTGATAAAATCAACATGGTTTTGGCAACAAAGTAAACCCGAGGTCAATGGAATAGATTAAAAGACTCAGAAGCATCTGCAAACACGCTAAGCGATGTGATCTTCGATCATGGGGAAAAACAAGCTTTCTGAAAGAAAGATAGCCTCTTTAAGAAATGATGCTGCACAAATTGGCTTTCGACATGCCAAAAACTAAAACTTGATCCAGCTCTATCACCATGCACTACACTAAAGTCAAAATGGATTATAGATCTAATCATTAAATACAAACACTCAATCTCCTGGAAGAGAAAGTAGGAAGAACTCTTGAAGACAAAGCGTTAGGTAAAGGTTTCATGAACAAACATATATTTGCATGGGAAACACTTGAAAGCATCAACAACTGGGATCAACTCTTCTTGAGGAATTTCTGCACTTCAAAAGAAATTGTCCACAAGTGAAAAGACAACGTACAAATTTTGAAAAAATTCCTAACTAATAAGCAATCAGACAACGGCCTTTTCCCTAGCATGTGTAAAGAACTATTACATAACAGGGACCTCAAATTCACAGATCCATTTCAGAAATGGGCATAGGAGATGAATATACACTTCTCAGAGGATGAAATTTAAAAAGCGCATAAATATATGAAAAAATGCTCCACATTGCTAGCCGTCTGTGAAATGTAAATAAAAGCAACACTGAGATACCATCTCACTCCAGAAAGAGTGGCTATCATAAGGAAATCAACCAACAACAAGTGTTTCAGAGGTTGTGGGAAAAAAGGAAACACTTCTCCACTGCTGGTGGGAATGTAGACTGGTACAGTCATTGTGGAGATCAGTGTAGAGACTTCTCAAAAGATTAGGACTGGAAATCCCATTCAACCTGGCTATCACCTTACTGGGAATTTTCCCAGAGGAACTGAAAACATTATATCATAGTTATGTATGTGTACCTATGTTTATATCAGCACAATTTGTGGTAGCAAAATTTTGGAAATAACCAAGATGTCCATCACATGAGAAATGGTTGAAAAAGTTGTGGTATTTCTATATAATGGAGTATTTTCAGCTATAATGAATGATAAACTTGAAGCAGTTATGTTGAAGCAGATGCCACTTTTTTTTCACTTATGAGTTGAACACAAACTCATAAGTGAAAAAAAAACAGGCAGACATGTGCAAATATCGTATAGTCTCCCTAGTATGAGAAGTGAAAAGAAGAAATACTAATATAAGTGTACAACAACAACTAAAGAGAATTGAGTCAGATAGGGCATACTGAATGGCATATGCTGCAGGGTACTCATCAGCTTTTCTTCAGGATGGTCAACAACCTAAGTTCACAGATCAAAACTGGAGAAATAGAAGAGCCTCAAGCCCAGCCAACATTTTGGGGCTACCTTTGCAAGGTCAGCGAAGACTCAGGACATAGGTGAACCTGTACTTTAACATCATGACATTCCGTTGTGCCCCAAATTTTCTGATCAAGGAGATTATCGATCTACAGAGGAAAGAGATTGATGATCTACCAGAAATATAAAGCTTTGCCCCTTGCAATTTATTCTAGCCTAGGGAGAGTCACATGGTGAGAAAACTTTCTTTTTGGTTCTCACAGATATCAAAATAGTCAAGCATTGGCAGTGACTCATCTACATATATGACACAGACAGAGGATCTACAGAGTAAGGTACATGATTACAAGATAAACCCTGATGGGACATGACTGACCTCATTAGAAACAAAAGCTACATTTTTTTGTTATATAGGTCTTGCTCTGAGTCTTAGCCATCCAGCAGATAAGTATATAAAGGAGGTATATAACGTGGACCCAGAATAATAATTTGAGCTATACATGCCTACAGTCAACACCTTCTTTGCATAATTCACTACTATTGTGGAATTCTGGGCTGTGTTGGATTGTGTCTCCGAGTTCAGGCACCTAAATTGGTTGAATGACAATGCAGTGCCCATCTTTGACAGGTCTAGACAAAAAAATAGGTATATAACAGGAGACTTTTGATATGTGTGTGTAGACAGTACAGTTAGGAAAAATACACAGTGCTTCTGCATAATTCTATGAGAAGGAAGATTTGCACTAATAGTGGTTGGACAAGATATTATTTAGGCTTCTAGTACTATGGACAACTAGTAGGAAAATAACACAGTAAAAAGTATTAATTATTGAATCTCTGATCTAATTCAGCTATAAAAAATAAGTAAGCAGCTACACTCTCAATTCACTGATTGGAGACATCTATAATAATGTCTGTAAGTATAATATCATGTATGCACTTTGTAGAATACCAAAAACATTATGAAAACAGTTTGCAATGTGTCAATTTGTTGAATCTGTCCTGTTAATTTATCTTGAAACTTTCTCATTGCTATTCGTTCTTCAATAAAATAAATAAACAAATTTTAAAAAGACCCATACATTGGAAACTACAGTACTTTGTATAAAGTAATCAAAAAAGTTCATCATATAATGGAAAATTATTTTTTCCCTTGGTTATGAAGCACCAACAGAGTAAAAATGGCTATGTTCCCAAAACTGTCAGACAAATTTAACACACTCTCAATCAATATACCATTAACGTATTTCACAGAATTAGAGAAAACAATCCTAAAATTCTTTGGGAACTAGAAGAGACCTAGAATAATTAAAGCAATTCTGGGCTACAAATGCAAGGCAGGGGGCATCATAATCCCTAGCTTGAAGTTGTAGTACAGAGCTACTGTGTTTTTTAAAAATCTTAATTTTAAATTTTAATACTCAAGCACTGCTCCTTTTAATGACAATGAAATTTATATACTTTTTAGTTACAGATCATACTTTAGCTGTTGCAGCAAAGAAACCTTTATGTAAACCAGAAATATAAAGCTTTGCCCCTTGCAATTTATTCTAACATAAAGAATTCTGCAAGTTTAGCTCTTAAATTTAGCTCTAATGTGCACTTTGAATCAATTTTTATGTATGTTTGGGTTAAGTGTACACATTTTTGGTTTACTTTTGTTTCTGTTTTGTTTGCGTTTGAGTATATAATTGTCTCAGGATCACTTTATGAAAAGCTAATAATACTCTGCATCAAATTATCTTCAAATGTTTGTTGAAATGGTAAATATAAAAATGTTTCTGGATATTCCATGTTTTTCCTGTGCTGTATAACTCTCCTTTTAGCAATTACATACTTTTGATTGCTATGGTGGAGTGTTGTACAAACTCCAACTTTGTTCTCTGTCAAAATAGCTTTGGATTCTCTCAATCTGTTTACTTTCATATTAACTTTTGCTCTCAGTGGACCAATTTCTACAAAAGATCCCCTTGGGTTCTTGGCAGAGGTTGCACTAAATGTAAATATCAACTGAGATAGGATTCCATCTTGACACTTTCACTTTCCAATCTATAACCTGTAATGACTCTTTCATAATCAAGATTAGATTTGGCAGTTTATTTTCTGTAAAGGATTTGAGAGTTGGTAATTTTGATTCTGTAGATCATAATACTCTGTCACAAATTCTTCTCTTTTTTTTTTTTTTTTTTTTCTTTTGGTATGTACAGGGTCTATAGGGTCTACAGGGTCTCACTGCATGGATCAGACTCATAGTGATCCTCTTGTTTACAGCCTCCCAAATGCTGGGATTGCAGGTGTGCACCAACAAGACGAGTGTCCATCTCTATCTCCGTGCACCCCAGGGACAGGCCTGGGATGCAACTCCTGGCCCCTGAATCTGCCTAAAAAGGCACTTTAATCCACTGAGGTATTTGGCTGGCCCTTGTCACAAGTTTTTATTTCCTGTCTTTTGTAACACGGAGAAGTCCTATATAATATGTAATGTTCATAGCTTGGTTACAATTCCAGATTTGTTGGCAAGACATATTTTGCCAAAATTTGATTATGATTTTTAATAAAGTTTTACAATTTTCAGTGCATTAACCTTATATTTCTATTGTTTCATTCCCTTTTATTTCACTCTCATGTTCTCTCCTGTCTCCCTGTTTAACTCCCTGCTTCCTTCCCTTTCTTTGTAATTTTCCCATTTTATTCATGACAAGTGAATAAAATGGCAAAAGGTTGATTTTTTGTATTGTTCCCTATATCAGGAGAAAAGCATTTCCCCTTGCAATAATAAATGTGACGTTGGTTGTGAGGTTTGTTAAAGTCCTTTATTAGTGAATGATATTCCTGATTTGTTGAGAGATCTTCTGTACCATGATTCATTATTGAAACAACTATGAAGCTTTTGTCATATATTTGATTAACTTAGAAATTATATTACATCTTAATTTCACATATTAAAGCAATCACTGTGAAAATGTCACCTGGTCAAAGTATAAAACCACTTTTGTATCTTGGTAGATTTGATTTGTCATTATAACAAATCACCATTTTATACTTCACCGTTTTATACTTCTTTTACTTTGTTGTTGGTTAAAGAAAAAGTGTATCTAGGTATCTTTTTGAACTCATAATCATCCAGGCTCAGTTATTTGAAAGTGGAGATTAGAGGCCTGTGTCACCAGCCACATTTCATATTTTTCATTTTAAAAATGTACAGTTTATTGTTATTATGTGAATTTTAAATATTGTACAACCATCAGCCCTTATCCAGTTCCAGAACTTTTTCATAACTAAAAAAATATATGAAAAAGTCATAACCTATTCCACCATACTGGCAGGTTCTATCAACAACTATTTTGCTTCTTGTTTCTAAACATTTACTTATTTTGGCCATTTCATAACCTGGGACCTTAGAATATGTATCTTGTGTTTGGATTATGTAACTTTTAACATACTGTTTTCCAGTTCCACTTATGCTGTAATGTATACCAGTACTTTTTATGACAACATTTGTGTACAGAATTGTGTTTGAAAGTCTGTCTTTGTTCTTCTGTGCATATACCTAGAAGTGGATTTGCTGGATCATACAGTGTAACATACTCAGCAACAATCAAATTATTTTCTAAACTAGCTGCACCTTGCAGGGCAGGATAATTCCACATTTTTTGATACTAAAATTCATTTTTCTCTTTTTTATTATTGTGACTTTCCTAGTGCATGTAAAGAGGTCTTGTAATACAATTTTTTGTCTTGTGCTTATCCTTTGAAAAATAGCTATTCAAATTGTTTCCTCACTTTTAATCAAGTTTATTCTCCTTTTTGTTGTTAAATGTAAAACATGTACATCTATAAATATATCTATACCTATACATCATAGATATAAGTGCTTTGTCCAATATTTGATTTGCAAATATATGCAATTGAGAGTTTTCTTTTTACTTTTTTGACTGTGTCTGTTAATATACAAACATTTTATTAATTAATTAATATTTATTTATTTATTTATTTATTCATTTTTTACCTTACATTTTTTATTTATTTATTTTTTTAATTTATTTTTTATTTTATTGAAGTACAAATATCAATTAGACAGTTTCAAGACACCTTAACAAGACAGATTCGATAAATTAATACATTGCAAACTGTTTTCATAATGTTTTGGTATCGTACAAGGTGCATACACGATATTATATTTACAGATATTATTTTAGCAGATATCTCTTATCAGTGAATTAAGAGTGTAGCTGCTTACTTATCTTATTTTTTATTCCTGAATTATATCAAAAATTCAATAATTATTTTCCTAGTGGATGACCATAGTACTAGAAACCGACATAATATCCTGTCCAACCACCATTAGTGCAGATCTTGCCTCTCATAAGATTTAGAAGTGCATTAATAATCTTTATTTATGTATTTGGTACATGGTCTCATTATGCAGCTTGGACTCTTAGTGATCCTCCTGTCTCAGGCTCCCCAGCCCTGGGATTACAGGAAAGCTCCACTATGTCCAGTCTCTGTGGCTGACTTAATGCTCCTGGAGGCTGAGTCAGCATGCAAGTGGGGCCCAGGATTGAAGCATAGTCCCTGCACTTACCTAAGCAGGTGCTTAGAGTACTGAGCTATCTCACTAGCCTTAATGAACAAACATTTCTAGTTTTGAAGTAGTTCAGATTTTTCTTGCATTGCTTATAGTATTTGTGTGATATATGAGAAACTATTGACAAACCAAAAGTCATAAACATTTAACCCAATGTTAAATTTTCTAAATGTTTTAGGTTTTTCATTCTTATACTTTGGTTTTCAAAAACAAATGAGTTAATTTTTTATGGTATAAGGGAAGGGTCCAACTTCATTCTATGTGAATATGCAGTTGCCCCAGCCCTATTTGTTTAAACAAACAAACAAACAAAAACCAAAAATGAGCCTTTTATCCATTGAATGGTCTTGGTACCCTTTTTGAAAATGAGTTGAACATAAGTTTGGGGCTCTTAATTTGGTTGCATTATGCAGTATTTCTATCTATATAACAGAACGATGTTCCTTTGACTATAGTAGCACTGAAATGAGTTTTGAAATCACAAAGCATGATTTCAAATACTCTAACTTTGTTCTTCTGTATTAAGACTACTTCAGCATCTCAGGATCCATTGAGATTCAGTTTTGAGATTTTAAGCAGTACTCTGCGATCCCTACAAAAGATGACAGTGGGATTTTGATAGAAATTATACTGCCTTTGTACACCTTGCATAAAATTATTGTCTTTAAAAACGTTGTCCCCCAGACCATGAATGCAAATTATCCTCCATTTACTTAGCTGTTGCTTAAATTATTTTAACAATGCTTTATAGTTTTCAGTGCACAAATCTTGTACCTCCTTGGTTAAATTCATATCAAAGGTTTTTATTCCTTTTAGTGCTATTATAAATAGATGTTTTCTTAATTTTATTTTCATACTGTTCATCTATAACATAGAATTAGAACAGACTTTTGTGCATTGATCTTATATTCTGAAATTTGCTGAATTTTCTTCTTTGCTTAATAGAGTCTTTTATGGATTTTTTAAAGATTTTGTGTATAAAGTTTATCTAATCAGTAAACAGTGATTGTTGACAGTTTTATCTCTTCCTTCCCAATTTGGATACTTTTTTAGAGAAATATTTTAAAAACCTTCAGAGAAAAATGATACACTATGTACAGAAGAAAAGCAATACAAATGTTCCTGGACTTCTAATCATAGCAATGGAACCCACAAGACAGTGAAATGATACCTGTAAGCAGTAAAACATTAAAGCAAACTATTAACCAAGAATTGTACATTAAGTAAAAGCATTTCTCAAGAATGAAGGCAAAGTAAAAGCATTTCCTTGCATAATAACAGTAACAAAATTAGTAAACAGATAATCTGTGCTAAAAGAACTGCTGCAGAAATGTCTTTGGGCAGAATGAAAATGATGTCAGTTGGAAACTCAACTACTGTGAAAAAAATGAAGATTACTGAAAATGATACAAATCTTAAATATTTAAAAGAAATTTCTTTGTCTTAATTAAAATCTGTGGAAGTTTTGTTTCTAAATAAGTAGAAAAATCTGTTTTATCCCTAAAATGTAAAACAGCATAAAAATTAACATTCTCATTTGTACAAGCAGAAAATGAGTGACAATGCAAAGAAATGTGATGACAATTTTTGGACTCAGAGCATTGAGGTGTCAGGGCTACTCTACAGATTAAAATGTCTTTTACATGAATAAAATCTCCTGTAAGCCTTAAACATTTAAGTCACTATTATGAGAAATAGCTAGAAGTTAAGTGTGGGTTACTGTCACAGTGAAAAACTCCTAATAATACACTCCTAATAATGCAGAGAACACCAAGTAAGATAAAGACCCATTGCCTACACCTACAATCATAGTCACATTGACACTATAACGATAAAATACACAGGGAAAATCTTTAAGGTTGGAGAACCAGGGCAGGTAAGGCAATTGAGGATCTTGAATGCTTGTGTGAGGAATTTCAACTTGATTTCAATGAGTAGTTATGTGAATTAACATCTTTAAACATTTGCTTTGAGCTCCAAGATACCTTCTTCCTACACTGCTCATTTTAGAATACAATGAAGAAAGCAGCACCACTAATACTAGATTATCTTGGACTAATTTTTTATTTTATTGTTTTGGTCAACATGTTTGAGGTATGGTTTAGAATCCATCAATACTAACCATACAATTCATCAGGTTTAACAAATATACATACTCATAATCACCTCCAAAATGAAGATAAAGACCACTTTCTCTACTTCCAAGAGTCCCTTCATTTTTCTCTTTGTACAAATATCCTGTACTCCCAGCCCTGAACCTTCATAATCACCAAACTGCACTCCATACCTATATTTTGCCTTTTCATAAATTTCATATAAATGGAATCATACCATATATAGCCTTATGGGTCTGGATTCTTTCATTTAGCACAACTTTTTTGTGTGTTTCACTGCTTTCCTTAAGTGTGTGTCTAGTTAATCTCTCACCTCTGGTTTTCGTTGTTTTTTCATTGAGTAGTATTTGGGTATTGGGATATAATACATTTTGTGTATTCACTATTTATCTGTTTGAAATGTTTCAAGTCAGAATTTATTATGAATAAAGGTTCTGTGGATATAAAAAGGGCAGTAGTGGTGTGCTCACCTAATTCTTCAACCACAGAACAGAGGTACCAGGGAGATATTGTTGGACCAAGAACCCATCATAACTCACTGGTTTGCACCTCCACCAACTCTGATTCATCAGTACTGTTACAAGGATGTCAATTATCCGTGATCACATGTTGAAAAGCTCCCGGATTTCTCACTGCCATGAGGATTGTTTTTAAAATTCTGATACAAATAATTCAAATATTTGTATCATCTCTTCCCCCAACTTTCTCTAGTTTCCTACTTAAGTTTATTTTAAAATATTCTCCACTTCTCTCCTCTCCCTAGCTCATGTCCTTTTTTTTTTTTACTTCTGGGGCTCAAACCAGGGATCTTGCATGTGTTAGGTCCCTGAACTTTTCTATCAGTCCTTTATTTTCTTTTTTTTTAACTCATTTCCCAGTCCTTCCCATTGGCATATCCATCCATCTGTTATCTTCTAGCATAGAATTTTATATTTACAGAAATGTTTAAATCAAAGAAGTAGCTAATTTGCATGACCTGGTTCACACCTTAAGCATTTTGTGCACTGATGATACATTTTATTTACTTATTTTAACTGTCCAGATCCTAAGAACTCAATCCCATTTCTATTACATGAGATCACATCAGTCAATTACACCTAATTTCCTGTAGTGATTCTGAGAATTTCAGCCAGATAAGGCTTTTATATTTGGCTTTAAAGTAAGCAGTCAGGATTGTGATACCCCATGACTTTCCTTTGATGCATAGAATTGCTTTTGTTATTATAAGTCTCTACTGGTTACAAGTGAATTTTAGGAATGTTTTCTCTAGCTCTGTGAGGTATGGTAATGGTATTTTGATTGGGATTGCATTGAATCCCTATAGCAGTTTTGAGAGTTTGGCCAATTTCTTTATGTTGGTTTTTCTTACCCAAGAACAAAAGAATATCTTTTCATTTTCTGATGTTCTCTTTGATATCCTTTTAAAAGGTACTATAATTTTCAGTATACAGGGCATCTACATTCTTTGTTAGATTTGTTCCTAAGTATTTCATTTTCTTTGATGTTATTGAGAAGGGTACATTTTCTGTAATTTTTTTCTCTGTGAGTTTGTTGCTTATGTACAGGAAAGCTATTGATTTTTAAATTAATTTTATTGAGAATCAAATAGCAATAAGTTTCAAAACAGTTTAGTAGGACCATTATGATAATTAATATATTGTATATTTTTGTCTTTGTAGTAGTTATTCATAGTACAAGATTCATATATGATATCTTATCTAAACACTATAAGTACAAATCTTTCTTCTCATTGAACTAAGAGAATGTAGCTATATATCTATCATAACTATTTTAAATATACAATATATTTTTTTTTACTAGAAGATGCTCCTTCATTTATATCCCTCTTTTTGCTTAGTTTTGCCAGAGATGGGTATTCCATTGTCATTCAAATATTGTAAGTGCATGGATTCAGCAAAACAATCCAATATAGTCCAGTAGTCCATAATAGTAGTGGGTTATCTACAGAACTGGCAATGTCAGAAGTTGTTGACTTAAGCCTTTTAAAGCTTGGCATATTAATATGGCTTTACTTTGCATAGCTCATGTTTATGCTTATCTGCTGGATGGTTAAGACCAAGATAAAGCAAGACTATATAACAATACATATAACTTTTGTATGTGACAAAGTCAGTCAGATTCCCTCAAGATTTACCCTGAAACCCTGTACAGCAGTTTGTAGATCTTTTGTCAGTGTCAGCCATCTGGATGAGTCACAACCATTGCTTGACCAATTTCTTCTCTGTTGAAGGCTGAGAGAAAGTTTTCTCTCCATGTGACTCTCCTTAGGCCCAGTCCACATACTTGATCACTTTCCTCTGTGACCCTATAATCCCCTTGAACAGAAAATTTGGGGCACCACTGAGTTACAGTATGTTACAGTATAGGTTCTCTTATATCCTGAGTCCTCAATGTTGGCTATCCTTATAGCCTTTCTCTTTGTCTAATTTTTTAGCCTGTAAACTGAAGCTGTTAACCCTCTCAAAGATAAGCTTAATGATATTATTACCTACAACATAGAAAGTTGGGCTTAACATCACTATCTATCTGAATATCAAACGCCTTAGACATAACATGGAACAGGTATTTTCTAACAATCATTGATATGCTAAACGTTAAATCCCTATAGAATGTGAAAAAAAAAACCAAATTCACATTTTTACACAGAAATTTAGACATCTAGAAATCTAACCATACATACATTAGACTTTATATCACATTACAAAGCTGAATTTGGATATTAAATCTAAAAGCTTTTTAGTGGAGGTTTTAGGATCTTCTAATATAGAGTATCATTTCATCTGAAAATAATGGTAACCTAATTCTTCCTTTCTTATCTTTATTATGTTTTTTTCTCTTCTCTAATTGCTCTAATATGTCCAGTATGCACTACATTGAGCAGTAGTGGTGAAAAATGACATCCTTGCCTTGTTCCTGATTTTAAAGTAAAAGCTTTCATGTTTTGAGCATTTTCTTTTTTTTTTTTTTTTTGAGCATTTTTATGATTTGTTATAGCTGGTTTGTATATAACTGAGGTAAAGATCATCTGTTCCAATTTCTGTAGAGCTTTTATCATGAATGGGCTTTAGACTTCGTCAAATGCTTTCTAAGCATCTACTGGGATGATTGTGTGATTTTTGTTTTAGGCTCTGTTGAAATGCTGTATTCTGTCTATTTATTATTTGTGGATTTTGAACCATCCTGGCTTTCCTGGGATCAATCCTCCTTGTTCATGATAGATAACCTTGATTTGTTGCATTGATTGCCAGTATCTTATTAAAGATATTTGCATTTGTGTTCATTATGAAGATTGGCCTATAGTTTTTCTATTTTGGTTGAATTGTTCTCTGGTTTTGGATTCAAAGCTACTATAATAAAATCAGGATGACATTTCTTTAAAAATAAACAGGCCTAATGATCAGTGGAACAGAATAGAAGATTCATATAAAACTCTAAACACAATTAACCACCTTATCTTTGACAAAGGACTCAAACTCTCCCATGTTCAGTGGGAGAAAAATTGCTTCTTTAATAAGTTGCACTGAAAAAAACAGGCTCTGCACATGTCAAACACTAAAACTAGACACACTAAACTAAAGTCAAAATGGATCAAATATTAAATATTAAAATAAAAGTGCTAAATTTACTGGAAGAGAAAATAAGTACAAATCTTGATGACATGAATATAGGCAGAAACTTCATGAACAAAGCTCAGACTTCAAGGGAAATATTACAAAGAATCAACAAATAGGAACGTACCTTACTAAAAAGCTTTTGCACAACAAAATAAATTTCCACAAGCATGAGAAGACAACCTATGGAAAGGGAAGAAATTATAGCCAGTTGTCCCTCAAACAAAAGATTTATATCTAGAACATATAATGAATTTTAAAAACCGTATCCTCACCAAATTCAAGAATCAATCCAAAAAGGGGTGTCTGAGGTAAATACACACTTCTCAAATAAAGAAATACAAATAGTCAACAAATACCTGAAAAAAAGGCTCAATATCATTGGTAATTCAAGAAATGCAAATTAAGAGCCAGAGAGATAATTTGGCAGCCTAAACACCTACCTGGCAAGTGCAAGGACCCAGGTTTGCGGATGAGACAGGAGGATCACTATGAGTCTGAGCTATGTAATGAGACCTTGTACCAAATAAATAAATAAATAAATATTTTTAAAAATTTAAGAAGATGCAAAATAAAATAACACTGAGATTCCATCTCACTCCACAAAGCATGGTTGTCATCAAGAAATCAACTAAAAACAAATATTGATGGGACACTGGGGCAAAAGAATCTCTTCTCCACTGTTGGTGGGAGTGTAGACTAGTACAATTACTGTGGAAATCAGAATGGGGTTTCCTTAAAAAAATAGGAGTGCAGGTTCTCTTTCATCCAGCTATTCCTCTTCTGGCTATCTTCCCAGAAAAATGAAAAACATCATACCACAGCAATATATGTTCACCCAAGTTCATAGCAATATAATTTGTCATCATTAACTTTTGGAAACAACCCAAATACCCATTGACCAAGGAATGGGCTAAAAATATGAGGTTTTTTATGCAATGGAGTACTACTTAGCCATAAAAAAGGATTCAAGGAGAATTTTATAGGTTAATGAATGCAACTCAAGACCATGCTGAAGTGAAATAAATCAGCCCTATATGTATAAGCATAATATCGTCTCACTTGTGTGAGAGACCGAATAAGCAAATGAGTTACAAAATTTAAAATAGATAGTATGAAAAAAATAAAATAAATATTATAACTTGTTCAGAAGAAAAGGCAAACTATGGTGGGTGAATAGGGAAAAGAAAAAAAACAATATCTATACACCAGATAGTTAAGATAGTTATACAGCTAGTTTCTCTTCATTGAAAAGTCTTGTGTTAATACTAGCTGGACAAGATATATTGCCTATTTTGCACTCTGAATAAGTACAGTGAAGACAACAATGTTCATTGCATTACTTATTGGCACTCTTCCCCTAACCTGTTTTGAAACACTGTTATTGTTATTTTTATATTCTTTTTCTTCTATCTAAAATAAAAAAAAATGGCTGTCATTGATCCCTATGCTAGAAACCACTGTCAACCATTCCTGCCCCCATTAAAACCCCTATGTTTTGAAAAATTGAAGCCTTTAGTGTTTTAGCTCTCTGGAGTAGCTTTAAATCATTTAGATGGTGACACACTGTGTTCACAATTTTGTATTGCAAACTACTCTTTTTTTCTTGTTACATAGGAACCTGATAGTTAAACATCCTAGATTAGTGCTACAGGTGCAATTTTAGCCCACCCATGAGGGGCTGTCCTCACATTCCCATGTCTAATGCCAGTGAACTTTAGGGGGACTAAAGAAGTTCATTTTGTAGCTTTGTTCAAATTGCTTCTTTTGTACCTAGGCCATTTTTCGCAAGGCCTCAGCTTAAGCATTTGTGCTCGTTAATTCATATTCTGTTCCTTTCCCAGGGACAGAAACCCTTCCTATAAAAAAAAATGTGAATGCAGTGGTGGAGGAGTTGGGGAGTTTATTTCCTGTCGATCACTCTTGCTGGCTAGGAATGAGAAGACATGAGGTGGAAAAAAGAAAAGGAACTGCAAAGAAGCATAGTCTCTGAGGTGTGTATACGAATAATACCAGCACCAAAACTTCAAGCCAGAATGTCACTATTTTGGCAGATTGCCTTAGGGAGGACAAACAGGAAAAAGACAGGAAACAAATGGAAAAGGACAGGGAAAACAGTAAGCAGATAACACAAATGGGGAGGGAGGACTCCAATACAACTTTTGCCTTCCTTTCCTTCTCAAGGGTTTTCATTTGCAGGCTAAAGGAGCATGGGTCTCTCAGCCTTCCCTCACTAGCATGAGTTTCATACTCTTGTACACCCTACTGTCTCCCTTGTCCAAGCACTATAGCTCCTGGCCATGACCCAAATGTTCCCCTTCATCCCACTATTTACGTTGAATACTTCAAGTATAGGTCTGCCAAGTACTGAACTGGGATATGCTATCACTCCCTTGTTTCTAACTCTGTCCTTATATTGATGTAGATGAAGATAGATTTAGTTTCCTGTGCAGCCACTCTGCACAGTTGAATAATATGGAGATTACAGGCCCTAGAAAATCCCTAAATCTTTTCTGTGTGGGTTGCTACTTAGCCATGTCTCATCCTTTGCTTATGTATCTGCCTGTTTTGGACCCAAATGCAGGATTTTACATCTGTGTTCCATATCTGTGAATATTTAAAGATTATTTCTGATGCATTATTAAGATTACTTCTGAGGTGTTTGAAAACAAGTCTCATCAATTCCATAGTCAAGGCCATGTCCTATTCTGTTTTGTTTTGATTCTAAAAATTAATTAAAACATTACTTTTTCAGAACGAAGGCATAGATAATTAAGCATTCAAAGTTTATCTTGAAAATGTAAATGTCCTCAAATTTAACCTTTTGACAAATAATAGATTTCAGTTTGTCCTTTTCCCTAAAATGAATAAAAAAGTGACATGGTTAGAGGATCCCTAGCCTACTAAAATGGTGCAATGCTGCAAAAAAACAAACAGTCCTCTGTTGCTGGGTAGTGGACAGTGTCGCAAATCAAACTCCCTTCACTTATGCATCTATTTATCCAGCTTAATGTTGAGATGGTCACAAAATATAAGACGTATGTTATATAAATAGGAAGGCATATGTATTTCAGAACAATGTTGGATCTTGCTTAGTGCTTATGTGTACTTTCTGTATTTTAACCTTGAAAAAGATACAAATTTTTAAAACCAAATTAAAATTGTATTAAAAGCACTCAATCTAACCTTATTACCTTGTGATAAACATGAGTCTTAGAAAAAGCTTTCTGTTGATGTTTTTCATTTGAGTGATCATCAGCAGATGACACCAAGTTATTAGGTGATGGATTTATAAAATCACAGAATGGTCATCTCATTTCAAAAAAAAATGTGAATTTTTGTTACCTCTTATTTCTCTCCCCCAAACTCTGAGAAAGCACCAGTTCAAAGAAAACTTTCTGAATGTAGAATACATAATTAGTATATTTTCAGCTCTCAGCTTATGCCTTGTCCTTTGTTAGGGATAAGACTGCCATCCAATAGCATCTTTCAGAAGTACCATAGCTGTTATGTTCATTACCAGTTACAATGGACATATCACATATACTATATTAACATTTATTACAAGGGCACCATTACCGCTAAACAGATTTTTTCAGCAATTAGATACCGTATACTAAGATAACTAGGAAAATAAGTATTGGCCCATCTACACAGACTATTTAACATTATTCCAAAGGTAAATGAATAAAAAAGAATGCGCTCACACTTTGAGGTGAAGAGAAATGATGATATTGTATACAGATAAGGAATCATAATAAAAATGATAAGCCATCATGTTTGACCAAGTAGAATTTGAGTAGCAGAACTAAAAGCAGTGTTACAAACCCTTTATGCTTTCCTCATCTTCTTTCTCCTCTTCGTCCTCCTCCACTGTATCCTCCTTTTCTTCCTCCTCTCTCTCCTATTTATCCTGTTGTATTCTTCCCTGTATTACTCTTCCCTTTCCCCCATCTTATTCCTTTCTCCCTTTCATTCCTTCCCCCTCCTCTTCCTCCAGTTCCCACAGAAATCTGTAATTTCATTAAAGACTCACTATTTTGGATTAATTCTCCCAATTAGTCCAACCATTCTCTCTATCACATTTCCCCAAAGCATTTTACCAAATGCCTAAGAAAATTAAATTAATCATCTAGTTGGCCAGTAAAAAGGATAAATAAATTAACACTTGACCATTTCGGAAGCTAGACAGAAGCTAGCCCTTGCAATGATATAGGTAACATGACCAATGGTACAAACTGCAAATGGGTTACTTTAGGTACAGTTGGCAACTTTAGGGAGGATAGAACAATCAACAGAAATGAGTACCACAGGAAAAGTAGAAATTGTATTACTGTAATCATTATTTTCTCTGTTATTTCTACAATTATAGTACATACTATGATATATATATATGTATGTATATATATATATATATATATATATATATATGCCATAAACTATAGATATAAATGATTGTATATGGCTATATACTAGGTATATTTTTGAGCTTTTTTGACTCATCTATTCGAACACCTGTGGAATTTTCCTAATTTTAACATGAATTTAAAGTTAGATAAATTAAAAATATTATTATTATATTATATTATTATATTAAAAAGATTATTACAAAAATTTTCCAGATAATATTCTCTTAGATATTCAGGATATATATATATATATGTCATATATTTAGATAAACGTAAGTGCAACACAAAGATTATTTTGAATCATTCACAAATAAGTGGAAAATATAATATCCACATTATCTGTAAATAGTTATTTACTTCCAAACAATGCAGAGTTCTGATTATTTTAACATCTTCACTATAATGTCACCTATGTTTTGAAAAGTTGTTTGTTAAATTATACAACACTTTTGAAGTAGAAAATATAAGAATGAAGATAAAGAACATGACCACCAATAATTCTCTATCACCTAAAAGACTGTGAACATTTTGTGTTTTCTTTGAAGATTTTCTAGTCACCTTCATGAAGAAGAAATTTTATAGGAGAAAAACTTTACATTTTTTAGTTTAGGCCAAAAGTGTAGTGACATTTCTCCCAAGCCTCTCCTCTTTTGCTCACGGTCTTGCCCCCACCACACTGTTTCCAGAGTCAGTAGTTTCTGTCTTCACATTAGTTCTCTTCCTTATCCCATTTTCATGCACTTATTCAAAAAAACAGACACTGAACCTTGGTAATACAGGTTTAGGAATTAGATGACCCAGATGCAAATTATACCTCTCACTCTCACTGAATCCTGTGACCTTGGGCACATTGTGTAACCTCTCTGAGAGACAGTAAACAGGAGGCCAATTAAGTGATTGAAAGTTCTTCAAGCAACGCCTGCCTCACCTTCAGCATTCACCAAATGTTGCTGCTGTTGCTATTGCTGCTATTGTTGTAAGCCCCTTGTAGGAGTGATGTGTGAGTAAGTTGTGACAACATATATGAGATGCTTAACGTGGTATCTGGCAAATGGCAAGCACTTACTACATAGTAGCTGTTATTAACATTATTTTTGCATTAGGCACAAGAGATACCTGAAAGAATAAGTCACCCTCTCTACTCCTGGAGAACCGACTGCATTGTATTTACAGCTGCCAGGTCAGTGCTTCAGAGCTCAGTTCGCATGTGGTCTTCAGTACAAGACCTTCCCTCATCCCGTTAGCTAGAAAAAGCTTAATCCTCTACTGAAGCCTCATAGCCACTTCGCTCTGCATTGTTCTCCTCAACTGATCACTCTGTAGTTTTTAATTTTTATTTGCTTACATGTTTTAAAATCGATTACATGTAAAGTAGAAAATACACAGTTTGGCAAAAACGTGTGTACACGTCAGGAAACGAAAACCATATATGAATATATTGATACTAAATTTATTGAGATATTATGAGATTACTAGAAGCTGTCTTAGGACTCTCCAAATACAACTGGCCCTCAGCATAGTGGTGGCCATTAGCCTCCAGATATGTTGTAGTATGGTGATCTGATGCTTGAGGAAACTTGGTCCACTGAGTTCGCTTCGCTTGCATTTTCAGTTTCTTCTCCAAGGGTCAGCAATGGAATGGGCTGACCCATTTCTACAATATACGACATCCTCTAGGGTCCACCATATGAAGGTAATGCCATCTGTTGAGAAAACATACTACTAGTTTTCTTTTGCTTTTTGGCAGACTCCACCTATTAATTTTTTAATTTCTAACATATGCATGCAGAGTTTTGCATTCTTTTGCCCTTCCTTCTTTCCATTCTTTCCTCATGTCATTTCATGAAATATTGGAGAGTTCCTTGTTTATTATGAGCCATCAATAAAGGTTGGATATATGAATGAGTGATGGTGTTAACCATTTTAAACTTGTGAATGCATATGCTAATGACTCTGCCATATATTTTTCAAAGAGAAGAATAATATTCAAAATACTTTTTAGTTTAATTAGAAGCCATACGAAGAAATTTCCACTTCATTCTGAGTCTGTGCTGAATTACACTTGGTAACTTTTTGGCGCCATCTTACAGCTATTTCAAGTGGGATTCTTTCATGGTGTACATATTTTTAAAATCTTGTCATGCTGTGCCCAGTATAGTCACAGAACTTCCACAGCAAGTGTGCCTTGTTGAAATCCAGAGTTATTAATAATGACAAGTCATTTGGATACTTTAATTAGTACCCAGCACTATTTCCATTAGTTAATATGTATTTTTAACATCATCGTTCCTAATGCCAATTGTAGTGTAGTTTTCTTTGGTACTATAATTTTCCTGCAACGAATTATGCCACATTGAGTTTTTAAATATTTTATGAAAAATACTAAAAGGGAAACTTCTATAGATAAAGGTCACGTCATTAATTGAAAGGAGCTTTAATGTGTGGCTAAACCTTTTATTTTACGCCCTTTTAAAGATGTAGAGAGCATTCTATAAACTTTCTCCTAAACTTTTTCCCTTCCTGGCATACTTGGTATCTTGATTCTGAATAAATGGGTTTAAGGAAAAGAAATGAGATACATCCATTCAGAATCTATTCAGAATCTTCACCACCCTCAGTCTGCAATACTACTGAATGATATGCAAAATTCAACTGCCACTGTTTGCAGCAAAAGTCAGCTCTGCATCTGTACTAATAGTAAAGGAAGGAAAAATGCTCTTATATTCAAGCATTAGAAAGTGTATATAACCAGACACATAATGAAAACAGTCCCTAAATAATATATTGGCCTTTTTCGGGGCTTTATAGTGCTGCATCCCCCAAACTAGAAAGCAAAATGACTGTGCAATAAATACTTGTTTGAAGAAAATGCACAAAGATCTCATAGAACCAAAACATTCTCAGGTCCAAAGATTATATTTAATTGTTTTGAATGTAAAGTCACCAAGCACCTGTTCTACTTTTTATTAGACATATCTCATCAGGTGTTTATACTAACTTTCCATAACAATTTTGAATATTTCTGAGAATTCGTATGAGAATCTGATCAAATCACCATTTGCACTTGAATTGACCAGATCCAATTTTATTTCTGTTTTCCCTACATGCAATTTCCCCTCCAGATTATCTTCCTACAAACCTTATTAAGAGTCACCTATTTGGATGAACTACAGTCTAAGACAGACTCTGATTTTAAAATTATCATACCTATGAACATGGTTAACATTTTTATAAATAGACATTTAAGTATGTATGACTCTATTGTGAACTACCCCATCTCCAGTTTTTATTTCCCTTTAAAACAGAAACCTGAACTACTAGCTGTCTGATTTGCATAGAAATGTGGACGGACAACTCAGAAAATGGCATCTGAGCCCTGTCCCAGAGAATCTATGCCAGAGTAGTATAACTAAAATCTATGCAAGAATTAGGAGCTAGAGAAGGTCATTTTCTGCTGGATTACAACCCCTCTTTTAGGGCTTAGATCATGACCTGACCTTTCCATTTGGCTCAAATAAGAAATTTTACTAAAAAAAAATGTCATAAGGCACAAGTAGTCCTTAAAGATGTGACTTTGGTCCATGTCTCCAGCCTCATTTACTGATACTTTCTCCACAGGCCGTGTGCCACCAGAGTTTGAGATTCTGTGCCTTATAGTTGCAAAGAAGTGAATTATATGGTGGAATGTCAAAGAGACATAGGCGGGTATGGAAGATGATTTGGACTAGGAAGCATAGTTGATGGGATGTCCCAAGCATGCCCAGCAATAGCAATGCTTGAGTCTGGAGGACTTGAATGCAGTACTCTAAGTGCTCTCCATCATAGTTAAGTGCTTTCTCCTTCATACACCCATTGTACTAATTTTTTGACACTCTGTCTTTCAAAGCTTACCATGCCATGCATTACATTAATTTTAACTATGAATACAGGCATACACCCACTGGGTTGTAACCTTTTCTTCTTTTATTTTGCTGAGGATGGAATCTGGAGCACTCTGAGCACATAGCACTTTGAGCTGCACCCAGTCTTATATCATAATCTTAAATATATATTTTATTTTCCCATTATTTTATAATAATCGAGTATAAGCAAGTTGTATTCATTTTTACTGTGTAAAAAGCAAGACCATGTTATGAAACCCATTCTATTTGAGATCTATGCAAGCTTTACTTTCTTCATCATTGTCCTACCTCCACTGCTAGCCATCTACATCCCAGATACCACCGTAAAGGGATATATTCAAATATGATTAGTTTGAAGTAAATAGGGATCGCTATATTCACATTTAGTTTCATAGCTGTTGAATACTCATTGGACTGATGAGGAGATGGAGACTCAAATAGCTTTCAGTACCTTGCCAAATGTCACACAATTACACAGCTAGTAAGTGGCTCTGCCAGGACTGAAATTCAAGCTCCCTGACACAAAGTCAAAATCCCTTTCTACAAACACTGAAACATTTAGGCGAACTCTTCTCACTCTCTACTTTATACCTCTAATTCTGATATACCTAGTTATTTAATGAGAAGCATTCTGTGTACTCCTAGCCAGGCAGATGCTAAATATTCTGAACACATAACACTAATTTTATATACATATTTGTTTTTGTGTTTATGTATTTGTCCAACTATTTATAATAGTTTAGCATGTTTGGATGTTTGGATATTCAGATACTTAGTGTATCTGTGTATTTATATGTGCACGCACTGATATTTTATTCATGCACTTATATATTTCTTTATGTTACTTTTTTAGTTATGAAGCTCTTACTCCTGATGCTATTACATAAGAGCACATTAGTTGATTAAACCTTAATTTCCTACACAATTTCTAAGGATTTCAGCTTAATACACGTCTTTTATTTCAATGAAAAGGGCTCAACTCTTGAGTTTCTGCGGGAGAAGACAGAGAGAGTAGCTGCGTGCAGAACCAAATGACTCAGCTTCAGAAATGCTTCCAAGCCAACTGAAGTCTCAGCTCTAAGAGTAGGAAAAATGAAACCCCAAAGTTCCCATGCTTAAAAGAGTATAATGACAACAAACTTAGGAACAAGCAAGAAGTATGATGAAGCAACGAAGAAACAGACTGCAGAGAGTTCAAGAGCTCTGCCTGGTCTGATAGAGAACCAGGCAGAATCCAGAGAAAGATATTATGAGGGCACTGACACTTGCCACTAGGAAACTGAGCCAGAACAAGCAGACAATTTCAAAAGTACACAAGAAAGGTTTGCTTAAGATCCCGAGTCATTGACGAATGAAGTCAAGGGACTGAAAGTAACACTGGGAGATGCAAAAATGCCAAATAAATATCATGTGTAAGAAAATCAGCACAAATAAGGACAAAAACGAGCTTCAGTCTTAAAAGATAGAAATCTTCAGCAAATAGTTCTCCATGGTACAAGAAAAGGTGATGGATCTGGAAAACACATCAAAGTGATGTAATAGTCGTGTGTCTGACATCTTTGAAGATGCAGAAAATGAGAGTAGCCTTGAAACCATTATAAAGGGAATTATTTAAAAAAAAAACTTTGCAAAGCTAAACATAGATCTCAACTTCTATCCAGAGGAGATGTACAGATCTGCACTCAAACATACTTCTCAAAAAATAGTCTAAGGAAAATAATGATACAGTTCTTAAACTTGAAAGAAAAAAGTCATTGTGAAAGCTGCTCAGACAGAAGTGATTTTTAAATACAAAGTCCTGCATGATCAAGTTTCTGCATGTTAACACCTGACAATGCTTTAGTAGCAGTGGAACAGAGATGGAAAAAATTCTCCAGGTGAAAGTCCTGGGTCTGAAACACCAACTGAGCTACCAAGTGAAGCTAATGTGCCAGGTTGAAAATGAGGGAAGTGTCTTCAACAGTCAAGATGACTTCAATGCACCTGTCAGAAAACCTCCAAGACTTCCTGAAAACAGGAAAAAGCCAAGTTACTTAATAGAATGTAGGCCTTATTTTTTTATGATTAATTGCATTTTTCAGGATAATTAGTGAAACAGGAAAGTAAGAATGTAGTATTGTTATTGTTATTATGTATGTGTACCTCTGTGCACACACATGAATATATATATGGAAAATGGGAAGAGATGGGACAAAGGATACAGGTACAACAAGATAATTCTAGGTGGTCAGATAGGAAGACCTTGAAACATTATACACTTTTAATAAGAAAACATTTCATTGTCAATCTAAACATAATCAATTATATGAAATTAATATTTTGTTTTCAGACAGAGAGTATCTTCCCACCCTTTGTCAAGAGCATAAAGATCTTTTAGAAATTTTGACAATATCCTAAGGCACAAAACAAGTATAAATCAATGGGATTTGTGCACATTGAAATGATTGTCTAACTGAAATTTTTAGAAACATATTGTAAATAGTGGTTTATGTTCTAGTGACATGTTTTTAAGATGCTAACTTGTTTTTCTCTTACAATATAAACCTCTTTATCTTTAATTATGTGATGACCTACTTGTACAAAACTGGGATAAAAGAACATGATTGTTGACTTGCATACTCACATACTTTGCAGAAGAGATTAAAAGTACATAGAGGGCTGAGGATATATATCTTAGTTGCACAGTGCCTGCCTGGCAAGCCTGAAGCTGTGAGTTCAATTCCCACTACCAATAAAAGGATATAAAATACATAGAAAGAAAAAACCCAGCTTCATGTTGTGCAACGGAATCTCACTCCAAGGTCCCTACTAGCCCCCATGAAGTTACTAACAATTTTGACAAGGCACAAGTCAGACTGCAAGGCAAAAAAATGGTTTTCTGTCACAGGCCCAGGAAACAATCCTGTCTGATTCCCTCCTGACTGTTCTTGGAGCACTGTCTTCATCCCTGTGCTAGGCAGAGTGTTAAACATACTTACTTTCCTTCTAGAGCCACCAACTTCAGCCAGCATTGTCAAAGAGGCGACTGGCCTGCCTTGCAGCCAACTTGCGGAACCTTCCTGCATTTTATAGGTCTATCATCCACTGCCCTACACACACACACACACACACACACACACACACACACTGCTCACCACGTTCAGATGTACATTATTCCTCTTGTACACAAAAGGCATTAGGCAATGCTGGGAGGATTATAATCTGAGGCCAGTGGACTAATAGTTTACCTTGCTGGCAAATTGTACATGGGCAAAATAGAACCTTGTAGTCCTGCTAGATTGGAACACAGCACAACTCCATTTTTTTCTATGTTCCTATTAACCTTAAGTTAAATTCACCTAGGTAATCACACTGTTCATTTGCTTTGTGATGGGTATCCAGAAGGCTGGTCATGCCAGACTTTGTCTAATGCCTTATTGTGCAAACTAAATGTTTTGATTAAATGTTTCAGTTCTAGTTCTTCACTTGCATTTGATTTATTCTGAGAAGCTTCCTGTCAGGTCCCAAAAACACCCTTAGTTGTAGCTTCTGCAAGTCACTTAGTGCCCCAAACTGACTGCTTAGTAACTGAAATACTTGACAAAGGATAAGTTGAAAGGCAGAAATGCTATCGTCTGGTTGGCCCCAGTGTCCTTTTCCAGCTCTATACCCGCACCTCCAAATCCTAACACCCTAAACCCCATGGAGTGTGATGGCTGGAGCCTACCCTGCCCGATTGGGCCTCCTTGCTGGTGTAGAATAGCACTTGCTTCCTCTCCCTGAGTACTTCTGTCCTCTCCCCCTCCAAAGTACAAAAGGTTGGTGGCTATGACTGCCCAGATGGATCCTGAAATACACTATAAACCTGTGGCCTTTGTGTGCACTCAACATTCCAGGTATCTGACATACTCCTCCAGTGGCTCACCACCCCAGGCAGGAGCTCATAACTCTTGAGAGCATGCAAACATCACCAGGAGTCTTAGGTTCTTGGAAAAGTTCCCACTTGGTAGTGAAATCTGCTGTCTTGAAACACAAAACTGAAAGCAAGTGGTTTACTAGTAAATGTTTAAACACAGCTCTCTTTTCGGAGGACTGGCACCTGATTTGCAGCATTTGATTTTTCCTTGGTGAAGTCTCTGACCATGATGGATTTCAAATTACCACAGCATGTCATTGAATGCCAGGTTGAGACAAGCTGCACCCATTCTGCTCTCCCGAGCCAAAGTTGGCAAGCGCCAACCCAGGGTTGGGCAGAGGCCAGCTTGGCTCTATGCTTCTCTTATTTGAGATGCTACAAGACAAATTTAGGGACAGAAAAACAGAACTTGATTTTATCGTGCATTGGACTATGGTTTGGAAAGGCTCTGCAGATCACCTTGTGGCCTTAAGTGCTTCCACAACTTTCATTGAACTTAAACTACTTCTGGTGGTCTTTTCCTCCCAGTTTCATAAAATACTTTCTCTTTCTTTCTTTTTTTAGTCTCAAGGTCTTTGGGTTCAGAAACCCTGTCTGATGGGTGAGTTTGTTATCAACCCTACACTTTGCTATGCTCCTCAACATATCCATTATATGCTCAGGAAACTCTAGAGTTTAACAGCTTTCATGATCCATAACAGATGATCAAAGGCTTTTGCAGGAGGATCCTTCATCCGGTCCTGAGATCCCATGTGTCAGTGTTTCAGAGAGAGAGAGGCAGAGACAGAGACAGAGACACACAAAAAGAGACAGATAGAAAGAGGCAGAGAGAGCTACAGAAAGAGAAAGAGACAGAGAGAGACAGAGACAGAGAAATAGAGTGACAGGGAGAAATTGGGATTAGGATTGAGTTGAAATTGAGTTTGAGATTGATATTATTTCAAGTCGAGAGCCACCGCCTGCTGGATTCCTGATGGAGGAAGACCAGCAGAGCAAATGTGAATTCCACCTCAGCTGAGTCATGACCCCAGTGCCTGTTGGCCTCTTTGCCTAGCTTTCTACTATTGGGCCACTCAAGGTTTCTTCAGGGAGTTGGACAGAGAATGTTTCTCTTTCTGTGGGCTGCAAGGTTCAAAACTGACCGAGGTAGCCTAGAGACGGAGCTTCTGGCATTCCAACTGCATGAGGGGCTGAAGCCTGAATAATAAGTTCCTGCAAAACTCCTTAATGTCCCAGAGCAAAAGGCGAGAGAGAGTGAGTGCTATTCTCACCACAAAACTCAGGACCTTTTCAGGCCTTCTCAGCCAGAGAGGGGGCATTCTGGACTCTAGATTAGCCTGCTGGTCCAAGAGGACCAAGGTTTCTTCCCTTGAACTTGTAGAGAGGTGAGGAACATTTCCTTACCTTCTTTCCATATTATTAGTAATAAATTTGATTGGTGCTTCTTTTTTAATCTTCCAAAGCACTTTCACACATATGTATGGCTCTTTTTCATGTGTTTTTTATTTTAATGGTGTCATCCAAAGCCTCCAGTGCAAAGGCAGCATAGAGCAGTGGCTCAGCACAGGGGACATGGTCTGAAGACTGACTAGATGGAAATCCACTGCTGGCTGTGTCTGCCTTGGGCAATTTGCTTAATGGCTGTTTTTCAGTTTCTTCATCTGTAAAATGGGGCTGATAATGATAGCTACTTGATAGTGTTGCTATGGTGATTAAATGAGTTAAGATTTATAAAGCACTTACTGTCTGGTGCTATCATAGCAATTTCTATATAAATGTTTTGAAAATTGGCATGAATGTTTCCACTCTGACAGATAATAACCATCACTATCATGTTCCAAACAAACATCAGGTTTGCCCACTTTTCTTCCTCAGTGTTTCAAATCCTCCTGTTTCCCACTCCTTTGCTGCTACCTCTGCCCTAGTTTAGGCCCACAATAACAACAGCACACCGTTGGCAAATATCCCAATGCACACCATTCAGCTTCCTTTGCTAGTTTTCTCTGTTGCAATCCTCTGATTTTCAAGGCTTTTGCTCTCACTCCCTCCTACTCATGCTCTATCACGAATTATCCTCTTTAAGAGGATGAACCTTCAGCTTCTCTGAATCTTCAGCATTCAGAACAATACCTGCCACAAAGATAGTACTCAACAAACAAGTAGTGAATTAATGGTTGGTTGCTGTATCCCCAGCCCTATGTAGTGGTTTGCAGGTGAGTTTTTATTCAGTCCCACCCAAAACCCTGCTTGACAGTAAATGCACTTATTGTCCCCATTTTACAAATAAACATATGAGGATTGGAGAAGTTTTACAAACTCACCCAAAAACACATATTTACATTGATTTGGGTATTCTAACCTTTACACAAGATTCTGCAGTTTATAGTGGGGTATAGGAGCTAAGATGGCCATCATTCGTATCACTTGTGCATGAAGGTCTCATATTCAATCGGTCCATTAAGAGAGTTGCTACTTAATTTTTTATATAGCTTGTTGTTGAATTAAAGGATTAATCATTTGATAATTTATAATCTTTGTGAAAGTAGAAATGCACATGGGCACAAAAAAAACAATGTCTATTTTTCTATAATTGGTCTGTGCTGTGGATTTTTTTATCAGTTGGTCTGTGAGTTCATCAGATCCTACTGCCATCACATACTACATGTCAAGGACTTTGGTTAATGTCCTCTTTGTACATTATCATTCTAAATGTCATACTTATCAAAAATCTATGAAAGAGTGTTCTATGTTAAGAAAATCACATTGGTCAAAGTTGAGGAAAGCTTTACAGATTCCTAATAGTAGTTACCACTATTGACAGTAACAAAAGCAGTTACTTATTGAGAACCTCCTTTGCTTCATGCCTACCATTTGTGCTCTCAGTTTAACTTGAATTCACACACCAAATTCCTTTGAACTCTGTCCTGCTGTTTTCTTTATTTTAAAGGTGGGGAAAGTGGAACTCAGAGATTTTAGCTCACTTGCTTGAGGTCACACAGCTATTGAATGTGGAACCTGAATGAAAATTTAAATTTGTGTGTTTCTAAAGCCTGGATGTTTATCCGAAGCTGGAGTTTGAAGACTGTTCAAGTTGCTTAACCCTCTGTGAGATTCAGTTTCTTCCCCTGTAAAGTTCAGGCAACAAACACTTAACTTGTAGGGTCGTTGTAAAGATTAGAAACAATAGATGCTGAGGTCCCGGGGTCATGTAGTAGGCATTTAAACCATGCTAGCGGTGTTTATAAATACATCGGAGCGTTAACCGACCAAAGGAAGACCTGAGATCCCTTTAAATGCATCTAGGAGCTGGAGAGGAGGATCTTCAGCTTTGGCTGTCTTAAGAGCTGGCCCTCTCCCCTCCAGGGTACAGTGACCCAACGAAACTCTGAGCGACAGGCAGGAGGCAGGGGCCTGAAATTGGCACAGGCAACCTCTGCAAGGAGTCAGGAGAAAGGCGGGGAGTTGGGAGGGGCATAGAAATCCCAGGCATCAGAAGACTGCAGGTGCTAGGCAGAGTTGGTAGAGGTGGGCTCCCAAGCCTGGCGAAGGAGGGGAAAAGGTTGGGGCGGGCCGGCCGGCGGGCGGGGTAGAGAGGGAGGCGGGGCTCGGAGCCTGAGAGGCCGCCGTTAGACAGCTCTCCCCATGCCGGGCAGTTCGCTGCATCTGAAAGAGCTCGCTGGAGAACCTCCAACAGCGGAGCTGGCCTTCAACTACCGTAAGTACCTGCAAATGAGCGCATAGTCCAGTGGCCGAAGATTAATTACTGGCCACCAGATTCTAAACAAAATCCCGAGAGTCTCCCTGCAGTAATTAATTGCCATAAATCAAACTGCTCCCCACTTGTCTATCCCCTCACCCTCATCATCCCTGCCGTCCTCCTTCCCTCCCCGGATCCCAGCAGTGCCTTGCAGAGCTATCTGGGCACTGTAGATATCTTCGCTTTTCTTTCTCAGTCTTCCCTTCAAACCCTCCGCTGAGGAGGTACCCCGCACGGACCGAGCCCCACCCCTTTGAGTCCTGAAGCTCTTAACGCTATGCAGGGTCAAGCTATTAGACATTTCAGGGATGTTACCTTCCCAAGTAATGTGGTGCTCCCTAACGGTGGGGAAGTACTTGGGTGGTGTGGAACCGAGGGTGAAATGGCTAAATAGCCCAAATTAGAGGTGGGGGTGGGGTGAAAGGACAAAAATGGGTGTGCCCAATGAACCTGAAACTTAGAACTGTTCCTTTGTCCCTTGGGCATAAGATTCCTCATTTTGGCTGCATAGAACTGGTACAGTTTCCTGAGTGACGGAGGAGTGGTCAGTCATATTGAGAAGTTCGGTTTTCCTGTTGCATACAAGCCCTCAGGAAGCATGCACCTTTATTTGGGGGGTCCATGTGGAATAAAAGTTCTTCAGATAGCATTTCCTGGGTAGAAGCCCAGCCCAAACCTTTCCCTAGGCAGAAGAATCTGGCTTCCCCCTAGATCCTGGCCCAGACCACTTCAGGGGAACAGAGCAACAGGGTGGCATCCAAGCTTTGGCCTGGCCCTCAGAGGAGAGAAAAAAGTACTACAGGAAATCAGATTAGGAAGAGCATCTTTTGGGCCTTACACCATTTGGATGCCCCCTTAGTAAAGAAGGAAAAAACCCACCTTCTGTATGCAATGCTCACTAGTTGTCTGGTACTGTACATTTTTTACCTTCAGTCCAAAATAACATTCCCCCATTTAACAGATAGGAAAAGTTTGAGGAGGCAAGTTCAAGGAGGGCAAATGAAGCATTTTTCAATGCAAAATGAGAGACACTAAGCAGAGTTCTGCTTTGTTGAGTTCTCACTGTCGCATGTTCCACAGCCCTGATGTTTTGGAAATTACTCTTTCCCTCTTCCTGCCTTCCCGTTCTGCCCACCCTTAGCACTGAACCATGCTGACAGAGGCCTGGGATGTAGCTTAGCAGCATACTGTCTACTTGGCAAGCGCCAAGTCATAAGTTTCTTTCCTGGTACAAAAACAGATTAGAGGCTGTGGTCGTAGGATGAGTTTGGAGAGGCAAAAAAAAGCCCCATTCTGTGTTCTGAAAGTTGCCTTTACCGCACTGTGCTGAGCTAAGGTTAATCAGTGGAGGCCAGCTAAGATCCCCCCCCCCATCCCGAGCTCAGAGCAAAGATTCAGTGCAGGAAAATAAGACTGAGTTTGGGAAGTAGGCACCTTTCCTTGGTGAGAGGTTCTTGGGGGCAGAGGAAGGCGCAATTTTATGGGCCACCTGTATGTGAAGAACCTGTAATTAACAGTGAACTCTCAGAAAATCAGAAAGGCCACATTGAATTCAAATATTTCTGTCAAGTTGTCTGAAATTTCAAATAATTCCATTTTCCTTGGGCAGTGAACAAAACTGTATAGAAGTTATGGGCAGCTGAAGAATCATTAACACCTTTCATTAATAAAATGTAAGCAGTTTGATTCTCCAACACCTACTTGCCAAGGAAATATTAAGCTTTGGGGATAAGAGATGAGTGATGGAGAAATGACTCTGAGGCATTCCACACAAGAGACAGTCTCAAAGGGAGGATATGGATGGGGAAAGGAGATGAGGGGGAAGGACCACCTCTGAAAATTTAAATGGTCGTTTTGAGCATCACACTTAGAGTTAAGTATAGATTTGAATTTTGACTTTAATATTTAGTGCCTTTTAATGCTGGGGAAATTACATCTCTCCTCTAAGATTCATTTCCTTGACAACAAAATGGCAATGGTATTAATGCCTCCTTAGCTGTTATATGAAGACTCAGCATGTACATGTGTGGATCTGAGGAAAGGGTCTGACAAGGTGCTTCTGCACCTCTGATCTCACAGGGCTTTTGCACGCTTATGTTAGGTCAAACTTTGCACCTTGGAGATCACAGAGACAAATAGCCATTTCAACAAAAATGACACCTTAGATACCAGTAAAGACTAGGTGGGGTGGGGTGGGGAAGTGAGGACAAGGGCCAAAGACAGGAAGTGGCAGGTGGCCTTGTAATACCCTGCATGCCTGTGAGAGAGTGGAATGCAGGATCCTCAAGTGCAGTTCAGTGATCTTTAAGAAGCAGGACAAGTCCCTTGTTCTGTTTTTAGATTTCACCACCTGCTGAGGAGCAAAGCCTTTCAAGGCCCAGAGTCCACATCCAGCACCAGAGGCACCAAGACCCTGGAGAGAACAGGGAAGGGGGACACCATGCAGTGGACATTCACTCTCTTGCTCTTTTGTATTCGTGAGTATATGGAAGGGGTGAGGGACATGTGAGTGTCCTACGTACTCCAGAGAAATCATACCTTGGGGAGGGAGATGGGAGTACTGAGGTTGGAGGACAGGGATGGGACAAGGGATCTCTCCTTCACCATTAATCTCTCTTTTCAGGGCTGAGTCTAGGTATGGCATCGATGGGTAAGTGAATTCCAATGCTTTGTGTACCTTCTTTCCTGAAGGCTCCAAGACACAAATTTGCTTCCATAACCCTGATATAACTTCCCGGAGAGCTTGGGAATCAGAAGGAATCCAAGCTTCCCTGTATTCCTGACTCAGTCCCCACAAAATCAGGATGAGCTCAATCTTAGAAGGAAAAGGAGTGAGACTTGCACTTTAAGCCACAGCTCATTTGAGCTCGTGGAGTAAATATCATGAGATTGCCAACCTACACACTTCATGAGCAGACACTCTTGTTTCCAGAGGCAAGAGGAGGGATTTGCATCAGGGCTAAATTTAAGGTATGTTGGGGGGGTGCATGCTCGGAGAGAGGGGGCTGGACTGCTCATGTCTTTGTGATCTTTGGAAACGACAGCAGTGGAATCACAACCAGAGCTATGGATGGAGTCCAATTACCCAGAGACCCCTTGGGAGAACATCACACTTTGGTGCAGAAGCCCCTCTCAGCTGTCAAACAAGTTCCTGCTGCTGAAAGATAAGACAGAGATGACATGGATCCAGCCTTCCTACAAGACCTTCCAGGTTTCCTTCCTCTTAGGTGCCCTCACTGAATCCAACACAGGTCTTTATAGGTGCTGCTACTGGAAGGAGACAGGCTGGTCAAAGCCCAGCAAAACTCTAGAGCTGGAAGCACCAGGTAAGAAGATAGAGATTGATACTCACTCAAGAATAATTTCCAGCTGCTGGAATTCAAAGTTGCCTTCTTAAGACAAGGTTTATTTAATGCACTTATTAACCTAACAGTCCATAAGTATCTATTCTGTATCAGACAATGCATAGCCAAGATGCAGATGCTAAGGCAGAAGTGGAAAAAGAAGGGATGGAAAATGAGGAGCATACAGGGAAGACCCATCTAAAATAGAGGTCTTGTCTACTGTTCCCTGTGCAGCACTATATTTGCTGTACCTAATTGCAGTTCATTTTTTTCTTTCCAGGCCAGCTGCCTAAGCCCATATTCTGGATCCAGGCTGAGACACCCCCTCTTCCTGGATGTAACGTTAACATCCTGTGCCATGGCTGGCTGCAGGATTTGGTATTCATGCTGTTTAAAGAGGGGTATGCAGAGCCTGTGGATTACCAAGTCCCAACTGGGAGAGTGGCCATATTCTCCATTGACAACATGACATCTGAGAAGGAAGGGGTTTACATCTGTCGCACTCACATCCAGATGCTCCCCACTCTGTGGTCAGACCCCAGCAATCCCCTGAAGCTGGTCATAGCAGGTGGGTGCGGCCGTGGCTGCTGGCAGCTGACAATTACTCTCCCAGGGATCATGGTTCGCTGAGCCAGGGTTGATAATGTTATTTCCTTGAAGCCAGTTCCTACACCCTGCGAAGCCTATGAGGTAGAATCACTTGACATTTCATTGAGGCACAGATGAGAATTGCACATGCTGCAAAGCAGACATATGGGAGCCAATCATTTGGCTCATGAGCGAGCCCAGTCAACTGTTCAGCAGCTTCAGCTCACCATAGTTTTGTTGTTCTCTATCTGTCAAATATCATGCATTCATTTATTCTTTCAACAAGTATTTATTGAGCACCTAGTATGTGCCAGGCACAGCCAAAGCAATCTTATAAACTGATTATTGTTTTTTTAAAGATTTTAAAGAGTGTACTTATTTGTGATTATTATTTTTAAGTGTGGGAATCAAATGAACTGCTCGTGTACTGATTCCAAAGAAATGATAAAGAAAGAGATCGTTGGTATTTGTGAAATGACTTGATGAATTACTTTGCTCCCATAGTAACACAGCTAATAAGGTAGCACCAAGTTTAAAACAGAGGATGGCTCTCTGAAAGCCTACCCGCCAGATATACAGTCCAGTCCTAGGCCCCCAACCCATGGCTGGGTGTTTCTAGATGGAACTGGTCATTTTTACTTTAGGCCTTCCATCAAGCTACTTAGACATGGGCAAGCTAGGCCACAGAAAATAGCCTGCACCTAGAAGTAGCAATCCTGTGTTCTAGTTCCACCTCTGTCTCTGCCTCCCTGGTTGATCTTGAGCAAGTCGCTTCACTTCTTTGTTCTTTGGTTTCTTCCACTCAAAAATTAGATAACCATATCTATCTGACCTATTGTGTAACACCTCTCTGTGCCTCAATTTGCTGCTCTACAAAATGCCTACCTCACAGGGTTGTTGTGAGGACTTGCCTCAATATTTGTACAGTGCCTGGCATATAAGCTCTGAATAAATGGTAGATATTGATTTTATTAATATAGCTTTTTATTGAGAATCAAACAAGGGATTGCCTTCTTGAGAATCAAACAACAGGGGACTGCCTGCTTGAACTGTGTTGTGGATGTTCATTGTATGCACACCCTTCCAGTGTAGATTCCACTGACACACACTTCTTTGGTTACCTGTGGCTCAATCCTTCTATTGGTCCATGAGCTTTTTGACGACAAATACTGTGTCTTCTTTAGCTTCATAAGCCTACTCATGTAGGAGCCTGACGTGTCCTAAACCTTCTGAGCGTGTGACAAATTTTATCTTTCTATTGTGGATGTTATAGCTTGGATTGGGATGGATGGAAAGAAAAGGTGGTAGGTGACTTCACATTTGTAGTCTAATCATCTTGGAGAAAAAATCCATAGAAATGTAGGTAGGCCCTCATGAATAGAGATTCCATTGGGTTGCAGCTTTATTGACCCAACTGTCTTTACTAGCATCTTCTAATCTTATGTTAGAAGTCAGGTTTAAAGTGAGTTTAATGAGTTTAAAAAAGAAAAAGAAAACCTCTCCTTACCAATATGTACTAACATGTATGCTCCATAGAGACAAACTTGAAGTCATTTTCAGAAGTTTGGTTTTTAAGATGGTTTAGAAGAACTACAGTTGTCATATTAGGAACCTAGAGACACAGGGTGTCTAGATGTAGGTTTTCACAGGGATAGCACTCAGAGTAGCTGGCAAGTGATAAAGAGCATAAGTAAACCTATGCTTGGCTATATTCTGGAGCAAGCAGAGATCCAAGGGGAAGTGGTGACGACAAACTTCACGACACTACTTCATGTCCACAAAAGCTAGGACACAAAAAATAGAAAAATAGGGAAGAATCATCGTACCTCTAACTCCAGGGTCTCTTCCCTTTCTAGGACTCTACCCAAAACCAACTCTGACAGCATATCCTGGGCCCATCATGGCACCTGGAGAAAGCTTGAGTCTCAGGTGCCAAGGGCCAATCTATGGAATGACCTTTGTGTTAATGAAGCTTGAAGACACGGAGAAGTCTTTTTACCTTAAGAAGGCAGTAAAAAATGAGGCATATTTCTTCTTCCTGACTCTGAAGATCCACGATTCTGGACGTTACCTCTGTTTATACTATGATGGTTCATACAGGGGTTCACTGTTTAGTGATATCCTGAAAATCTGGGTAACCGGTAAGACAGGGGTATGCTATGTGACCTACACTAGGAACTAAGGGTGTAAAACTCCCTCTGGGTCCCCTGGAGATACTAATTATACAGCCAGGGCTAAGTAGGAATTTGCCAAGGGTAACCTGGAGAATGAGGAGGGGAAGAACTCTAAGTTGTGGGAGGGAGATGTCAGACCATGAGCCCTATGCATTTTGGATCTTGTCCTAGATGCTTTCCCCAAGACCTGGCTCCTTGCTCGGCCTAGTTCGGTGGTCCCAATAGGCCAGAACATAAGCCTGAGGTGTCGAGGAACAGTGGATGGTGTGGGACTTGCACTCTACAAGAAAGGAAAAGACAAACCACTTCAGCTTTTGGATGCCACCAGCGTTAATGACAACAAATCATTCTTGCTCCATGATGTGACCCACTGTGATGCTGGTATTTATAGTTGTTACTATCGTCTCACCTGGAAGACCTCCATTAGGATGGGGACACACAACACTGTGGAGCTTGTGGTTGTAGGCAAGTGTAACAAATGTTTTTCCTTAAAATCACTAACTACTTATTTTTATCTTATTATAGCATTATAAGGAGGAGTGAGTGGCCTTTGACATTTCCTTGGGGTTATGAGTCAGGATAAACACACAAGTGGGGTACTGTAGAACTTTCTCCAAATCCTTAAGGGCCTTCTCTTCCAAGACTTTTCCTCAAGTTCTACCTTTCAGCCTGGCCAAACCCCCTGTAATCTCCAGAAAAAATTATTTTACTCAGGCCAGGGCAATATCATGTGTGAAGCCTTTCAGACTAAATGTAGAAACCAAGAGTCCTTAAAGTGCTGAATTAGGGGCAAAAGAATTCCTAACACACAGTGATCAAGTGGAAGTAGAAAGAGAAGAGCAAATAGCAAGCTCAAAAATGTTTGGTAGTGGGTGAGAAGGTATTGAGCTAAGTGTTTAAGCTCAGCTCTAACTGAGATCAGCTCTAACTCTGGTGTCTGGATCTGTTTCAGATCAGCCTCCTAAACCCTCTCTGTCAGCTTGGCCCAGCAGCATGTTTAAGCAAGGAAAGACCATCACCATTCACTGCCGAGTGTCTCATCTAGGACTTGAATTTTCTCTGGTGTGGGGCAAAAGAGCAACATTCTGTAAACTCTCAAAGGATGGAGACTTCATCATCACTAACTCTGAAGGGAAAGGCACAGGGACCTACAGTTGCAGCAATGGCATAGAAGCACATACTAATATCTGGTCACATCGCAGTGAGCCTCTGAAGCTGACGGGGCCAGCAGGTGAGGGGGTAACTTTTCATAAGAAAAGCCCTCCGTACACCTGGGTTTCCTAGAGCAGTGCCCAGAAAGATATAGGAAAGGTACTCCAGGCATTGAAATCAGAGTCCATGATTTTGGGTGTCCTTCCCAGAGTAGTCTCTCCATCACTTAAAACCAGTGAACAGGGTAGTTACAAGGCTCTTGATCTTCATGAAGAGGAAAGCCACTTCTGCCTCATTTTCCTTATTGAAGCACTCTTGCTAACCAGCCCCCCAGCCCTCACCCATCATAAATGTATTAGCTACTCCTGTCATCATCAAGGCCCTGCTTCTGGTCTTCTCTGGCCACAGGCTTTCTCACCTGGAATTCCATTCTGAATGAAGCTCTCAGGTTGTCCCTAATCATACAGCTTGTTGCCCTGCTGTTTGTATTGCTGTGGATCAGGTGGAAGTGCCGGAGACTCAGAATCAGGTAACTAACTTGTTCAAGCCTACTGCTTTCCACCCTACTCCAGGTTCCCTTGGTCTTAGGAATAAGCCTTTGTGAGTTGAGTGCTATGCCCTACATAGCCCCTACCTTCTGGGCTTAGATAAGACTTTCTTATCCACGTTATTTCTCTCTTACCTCCTAGAAGGGTCATCATCCAAGCTAGAGAGTTGCAAAATGCATAACTCTAAGAGCTAGACAAATAACCTAAACTGTATTCATTGATCTCACCTCTACCAAGAGTGCCCACATCTCCCCACAAACTTCCCTGCCATATAGGCCTGACTGTAGTCTCCCTGCTTAACTTGCTCAGAACTATTTTTCTCTTGTAAAATATTCTCTCTGGGGTTGTTATTCAACTCCCATTCCCACTTTTTATGATTACTCCCAGCTCTCAAGCGCTACCTTTGTGGCCTCTCTCAGTTGCCTTAGAAACCAGTGTCTCAACTATTCGGGCTTCCAACCACCTGTTCAAAGCATCCTCTGAAAAAAAGTCTGAACCTGGATAGGCATCTGATAAGGCAATAGATGGAGCCAGGAAGTCAGACTATTTCCTCTAACTCACAAAATGGTAAACCTACTCTCTTGAAATTCCTTCAATCCAGCTTTCTTGATAATCCCTAAGGCTTGTCTCATGCTACTGTACTAGAGAATGAGAAGAAAAATAATGTCTCTTAAATGGTAGGAGGTCTCACCTCCTGAATTCTTGCTGCACCCCTCCACCTCTGTTTGATCACAGAACTTCGTGAGTCTGGGCGATAGTTGTAATTACCTGTGACTGTTTCCACTGGGATTTGAGGAGCAGATTGCTTGGACAATGGGAGGGGAGCCACTTAAGTCTTCTGCAAAAACTACTACCCTTTGAATTTTCAAAAAAAATTCAGTAGGGTTCATTTTCTGGATCTTCCTAGGTTCTTCCCTGAGTCCTATACATAGTAGGGTATCCTCCAATCCATGGGTCAGAAAAAGATGCAACTTCATGGATTCCATCCCATCCCAGGACCATTGCATCAGAAAATGAGATCAGAAATCAGATTTCAGAGAAATCAGCTAGAAAAGTGTTTTTGCTGACCAGGAAATGGGAGAAGGGTCAGCATTTTCTAAGTTAAAATGGTCAAATGGATTTTGGCTTAATATCACCTTACTCTATAGAGCCCGCTACTGCACACTTCTAATCATACTCTAGGTGAAGGGAGAGGGATCCCACTGTGACAAGCTTAGCTCAGCACTGACAGTCTTCTGGTAATTCATCACGGCTGTCTAGGCAACCATTCCATAACAAAGGCAGGTGAGGCAGGTCGGTCTGAGGACCAATCCTACTATAATAACAACTGCTTCCAAACTTAAACTTGATGATGGAGAAACACTCAACGTTGCTCCCTCCACCCTCACTCCGCAGAGCTGCTGATCACATTGAGCTACAGGGGTTCTGAGAACTGCAGATACAAAAGCATTTTCCCATCTGACATCTCAATTCCAGCAAAGACTAATCAGGGGCCAAGGGGAGCTGACATATGATATGGGCTACAGAGGAGGGGACATGGGTCACGAAAGAGCAACAGGCTTTGTAGGTGGCTAGGCCCTCAAAAAGAAAAGTCACTGATGTCAGAAAAGGTTATATCCTATTAGCCTGGCCATATCGAATCCCGATTGGGTAATGAGTAAACCAATGACAAAAATTGCCGCCCCCTTCTGCCCACCCTCCCCCTAAACCTAGCAACACCTCTCCTCTGTTTTCTGGTCTCACTAGAGAAGCCTGGTTGCTGGGAACAGCTCAAGGGGTCACCATGCTCTTCATAGTCACAGCCCTTCTCTGCTGTGGTGAGTACTAGGGGGTGGGAAGGGGCCTGGGCAGCAGGCCGGCTGAGTGAAGTCCTGTGGAGGAGGGGCAGAGCCCTGGCAGTACTTTCTCTTGCAGGACTGTGCAATGGGGTACTGACAGAAGAGACTGGTGAGTTTTTCCTGCTCTAGACCGGGACATTCTTCTCTGGTGATCCGAAATAACTACAGAGTGTCAGTGTCAGTGGCCAAGGAGTGATTGGTTGGAAGGAAAGGACAGCCAAGAAGGGGCACTTACTAAAGCTGCTGACAAAATTCAGTCTTCAATTCTGCCTTCCTGCCTGCAAAAAAAGTTCCCCAAGCTTTCAGCATTTTTCTGGGGCTCAAATTAAACATCATCTTCCTCTTTACCCAGCACCTGAAGGAAGAAAGGAAGGAAGGGAGGGAAGGAGGGAGGAAGGAAGGAGGAAGGAAGGAAGGAAGGAAGGAAGGAAGGAAGGAAGGAAGGAAGGAAGGAAGGAAGGAAGGAAGGAAGAGAAAGAAAGGAAGGAAGGAAGGAAGGAAGGAAGGAAGGAAGGAAGGAAGGAAGGAAGGAAGGAAGGAAGGAAGGAAAGTGCAAGAAGGAAGGAAGGTGGAGCAGGTTTGGATTTGAGTTGAAAACGGAGGTAGATAGTGTGCTGGTAGTGGTTCAAGGGCAAGGAAAGGAGGGGGAAAGAGGAGAGAGGATGGCTTCATGAACTGTGCTCTTTCTAGAAATAATCATGCCAACCCCTAAGCCTGAGCTGTGGGCAGAGACGAACTTCCCTCTGGCCCCGTGGAAGAACTTAACCCTCTGGTGCAGAAGTCCTTCTGGCTCAACAAAGGAGTTTGTATTGCTAAAGGACGGGACCGGGTGGATTGCTACTCGCTCAGCCTCAGAGCAGGTCCGGGCCGCCTTCCCCCTTGGTGCCCTTACCCAGAGTCACAGAGGGAGTTACCATTGCCATTCATGGGAGGAGATGGCTGTGTCGGAGCCCAGTGAAGCACTTGAGCTGGTGGGGACAGGTAAGAAAAGGCAGAGAGTCCTACCAGAGCGAGTCCCCAGTGCCTGCTGCGACTTCTGTGTTGCAGGGAAAGGGGAGGGACCCTGAAGCGGGGGAGGGGTAGGAAACAGACAGAGAGGGGAGATTGTCAGGAAGAGCCCAGGGATAGCCAAGGATAGATTTTTGTTGTTCTTTTTATTTATTTGTTTTGCTAATAAAGTGAATCTGAGAGTCCCATCTGGGTACCTCCAAACTTCTAACTGCTCCACTTCATTTTGTTTTCCAGATATACTTCCCAAACCTGTCATTTCGACTTCTCCCCCAATCCGGGGCAAGGAACTGCAAATCCGGTGCAAAGGATGGCTAGAAGGCATGGAGTTTGCTCTGTACAAGGAGGGAGAGGAGGAACCTGTCCAGCAACTTGGTGCTGTTGGGAGAGAAGCCTTCTTTACAATCAGAAGAATGGATGATAAAGACGAAGGCAATTACAGCTGCCGAACACACACAGCAACAGTGCCCTTCAAATGGTCTGAACCCAGTGAGCCCCTGGAACTTGTCATAAAAGGTAGAGCCGCAAGAAACAGGTCTGGGAGGGAAGAGGTGGAGACAAAGCCTCTGTTAGACACTCCTCACTCCATGGCAAACTTTGCTGCTGGTCCTAGGAGCTTGTGTCCAATCTTAGCCAGGCAGGCGTGGCGCTGGGAGTGCCAGGGACTCTGGCTGTATGATATTAATAGCCATAATCGTTATTAATAGCTTGGATTTGTGGAGGGTGATTTAAGTTTTCTAATTAGTTTCCCATCAATTATCTCATTTAACTATAGTGTGCATCTTCAAGGGAGGTGCAGTAGGTATCATTCTTTCTTCTTGTCCAAATGGGTAAACTGAGGCACAGAGAACCGGCAGAGTCTCCATGAAGTTTCAGCCCTTTCACTAGCCTCTGTTACCTGCCTCAGTGACAAACAGTATTCACTGAGAGGCAGTGAGGCATAAGGGTAGGGTAGGACACGTAAGATTTTTTTTTTTTTTCTTTTTGAGACAGGGTCTCACTATGCAGTTCAGGCTGGCCTTAAGCTCACTTTGTAGCTCAGGCTGGTCTCGAACTCACAACAATCCTCCTGCCTTAGCTTCCCAAGTGCTTGGATTATAGGCATGCGCCACCACGCCCGGCTAACATGTAAGATTTTTAAATTCACCTACTTTGGAGTGAAAACACTATAGAAAGCAGAACAGCTGCCAGGAATGAGTATTTGCTTTTTTTTTTTTTTTTTTCTTATTTAATTTTTGTGCTGTGTGTGTTTATGGTGTTTTTTTTTTTTTATTTATTTATTTTGCTTTTGCCTCCTAGAAATGTATCCAAAGCCCTTCTTCAAGACATGGGGCAGCCCTCTGGTCATGCTGGGTACCCGACTGACTTTCAATTGCTCTACCCTACACCAGCATATGAGCTTTATTCTCTACAAAGACGGCAGTGAAATAGCATCCAGTGACCGCTCTTGGGCAAATCCAGGGGCCAGTGCAGCTCACTTCGTCATCTCTTCAGTGGGCATTGGTGATGGAGGGAACTACAGCTGCCGCTATTATGACTTTGATATCTGGTCTGAGCCCAGTGACCCAGTGGAACTTGTGGTAACAGGTTAGGAATGGGAAAATCCTGGTATAAGTGGTATTATCCTGGCACAGTGCACCCAGGGGCAGTCATTGGAAATTAAGCAATGTTTATTCTAAAAAACCCTGAGAAAGTGCTAAGGACAGTGCCTGTCGGGTAGTGAACAGTCCATCATGAGATAGCTGCTTATGTATTACAGGAAGAGGCAGGCGAGCGTGCAGCAAAAAACTCAATTCTGAGGAGAGAAGTGAGGCAGATGGGGTTGTCCAATCCAACAGCCAAATTCAAGTTGCTCTATTTCAGAAATCCTTTTGGGGCTTGGCCTTGAGTGTTAGGTTCAATGTCCACTTTTTCTTTAGCTAGGCTGTCAGAGATTGGTGGGCTGGATGGCCCTCAGAGGATGGGAGGAGACCTTGAAATGTCAGCTGTAGCCATTACAAATGATAGTTTTCAAAGGCTGCTTAACGTCACAGGGAAGTGTTTACAATACAAAATTAAGTAAAAATATCAGATTGCCAAACTGTGAATCCAGTGGGGTCCAAATTGTGTAGCTACTGCTACACAGACACAAGCATATATAGAAAAAGTAAATGGAAAAGACATAAAGAATAGTTATCTTTGACTTGGTAGAATTGCTTTATCTGGTTTTTATTTTACTATACTTTCTATAATAAATGCATATTATATCACATAATAACACTATGAAAGCTCTTCACAAGATGCAGCAAATGGACTTCTCTCATGTTATAATCTTTTTAATTTCAGAATTCTACCCCAAACCCACTCTCCTGGCACAACCAGGTCCAGTGGTGTTTCCTGGGAAGAATGTGACCCTACGTTGCCAAGGGACTTTGACAGGCATGAGGTTTGCCCTCTTGCAGGAGGGAACCCAGGCTCCCTTACAGTTCCAGAGTGCCACAGGAAGCTCAGTTGACTTCATCCTCCACACTGTGGGAGTAGAGGACTCTGGGAACTACAGCTGTGTTTACTATGAGACAACCATGTCGAACCGCGGCTCATATTTCAGTGTGCCTCTCATGATCTGGGTGACTGGTAAGGACAGACAAGGCAGGGGACTGGGATGGAGACAACTGGAGCAGGGATTAACAAGGGTAATCTCTTTTGGAAGACCATGTTAAATCACAGACACAAACAACTGTGTATAGGAAAAAGTTAAAAGGTTAACTCAGGAAGTGAGAAGCTCCCATACTCATCATTATCCACTTTTGTTCTCTTTCTAGACACATTCCCCAAGCCATGGCTATTTGCTGAGCCAAGTTCTGTGGTCCCCATTGGGCAGAATGTTACACTGTGGTGTCAGGGGCCGGTTCACGGAATAGGGTACATTTTGCACAAGGAAGAAGAGGCCATTTCAAGGCAGCTCTGGGGGTCCGTTAGTATTGATGGAGCATTTCCCATCACCAATGTATCTGTTGCTAGCATAGGTCGTTACAGCTGTTACTACCACCCTGACTGGACAAGCCTCATAAAGATACAGCCCAGCAACACCTTGGAGCTCATTGTCACAGGTAAGAGAACAGTGCTTCAATGTGGGAATATGAACACAGAAAGGAGGGAGTTCACTGACTTATGAGTGATGTTTTCAAAATGCCCAAGGAAAGGCCAGAAGCAGTCTTCTTGCTTTATTTATCAAAGGCTCCACTGATGCACTTGAAAGTGGTCTATTCTCTCTGACTTAGAACTCATTTCTTCTAGGCTTACTCCCCAAACCCAGCTTGTTAGCCCAGCCTGGTCCCATGGTGGGCCCTGGAGAAAATATGACTCTTCGGTGCCAAGGGGAACTGCCAGACTCAACATTTATCCTGTTGAAGGAAGGGATTCAGGCCCCCTTAGAACACAAGAGGCCACGTGGGTACAAGGCAGACTTCTGGATGCCAGTGGTGAGAGGTGAAGATTCTGGGATCTATAGCTGTGTTTATTATCTGGACTCTGCTCCCCTTGTGGCTTCAAATCACAGTGACTTGCTGGAGATCTGGGTGACTGGTAAGGTCCTGTAGATTTTAGTGAGTAACTTAGAATTTGTAGCTTTTAGCAGCTAGCAATAAGAGGTTTTGAGTTAGTTCTTTTAACTCTATTTTTGTTCTTTGCAGACAAGCCTCCTAAACCCTCACTGTCAGCCTGGCCCAACACTGTGTTCAAGCTGGGGAAGGACATCACCCTTCAGTGTAGAGGACCCTTGCCAGGTGTGGAATTTGTCCTAGAGCATGAGGGAGAGGAAGCACCTCAGCAGTTCTCAGATGATGGAGACTTTGTCATCAACAATGTAGAAGGAAAAGGCATAGGAAACTACAGTTGCAGCTACCGCCTCCAAGCCTCGCCCGATATCTGGTCAGAGCCTAGTGATCCTCTGGAGCTGGTGGGAGCAGCAGGTGAGTGGATAGTCTCTCCATGAAGGGTCCTGGAATGGCATTCTTGGAACCCCAGGGACAGCCTCAATGGAGACTGTCCAGATCAGGAAAGTTGGAGACCTCAAGTGTGTCATTTGCCTCTTAAGGATGGTGAGGAGGTTGGACCCTAGCAGGATATTTGCAGGGCCTCCCTCATCCCAGGAAAGGCAGGCTGTCTGCTTTGACATATGTACCACCAGTGACCTTCCCTCTGCAGGCTCCACACATGGCTCCCTTGTGACTCTACAGGAGGCCAAAATGAGGGGGTGACATAAGATAAAGAAACATACTAACCATTTGCTAACTTTCATGACCTTTGTGTGCTTTTATACATCACAGGGCCTGCTGCTCAAGAGTGCACTGTGGGTAACATTGTCAGAAGTAGCCTCATTGTGGTGGTTGTGGTAGCCTTGGGGGTGGTGCTAGCCATAGAGTGGAAGAAGTGGCCACGACTCCGAACCAGGTAAAGGCACATCTGAGCCTCCTGGAAAGCAAATGTGCTGGGAAAACCATGGTGCAAATGTTTCTGTAGCATCAATGGTTCTGAATGCTCTCCTTTTTCCCAACACAGGGGCTCAGAGACAGATGGCAAAGACCAGACCATAGCGCTTGAAGAGTGTAACCAAGAAGCAGAAACTGGGACTGCCACAAGCTCTCCCTCATCAACCTCCTGTGGGATCTCAGTGGAACAGCCAGTCCCAATATAATAATCTTTTCCAGAGAGTTCCTCTCTTCTCTGTCACCCTCAGAGACCTGAAAATATGACTGATTACCCCGAGAGTCAGCTCTACCTACTGGTTTTTGGCTTCTGATAACCTGAGTTGAATCAAAGGGAGTCTGAGAGTTGCAAGCTCAACCAGAACAAGATATTTCCTGAAGAGAGGTTCCCTACCCCCATAACTCTTCACTGTACTGATTTACTGGTGCATGAAATTCTATTAAAATGTATTCTTCTGAATAAAGAGACTATTCACTATTTAACTGCAAAAACTGTAACAGTGGTCATCTTTTGTCACCATCCATTTGCAACTTAGCAGAAATGGCATCCTAGAGCTGACCTCCAAGCCAGAAAAAAGGACTAGAGGTTACTAGGTCAGAGAAATGTGTTCAAATACAGAATGGAGAAGAAGGGTGGCCTGCAGAGTAGTGCTTCTCTATTTTATTTGGGTCATGGTCACTGAGCAATCTTCTTCTACTCCATTATTGAATGAGTGAGTGAGTGAGTTAATGAAAGAAAGAGAAAGAAAGAAAGAAAGAAAGAAAGAAAGAAAGAAAGAAAGAAAGAAAGAAAGAAAGAAAGAAAGAAAGAAAGAAAGACAATGTTTTGTCCAAGTTGAGCCTGAAGAAGAAAAACACTGAAGTTACATTTTTACTTTTTTTTCCCTTTGGTACTGGGAATTGAACTCAGGACCTTGTGCTTGCCAGTCAAATGCTTATGCCACTGAACTATATATCCTCAACCCTGAAGTTACATTATTTTCACTATGTTACTTTTTGGTTCAGACCTAATAAACTGCTTTCAAACAGTATATTTGGCCTTCTGTACAACTCTGAAACTAGGAAACTATGTTCTGTGACCCATACTACCAATCATAGGGTGTAAACTTACACAGTCTTAAATATGGAAAATTTCTAAACCTGAAACTTTGCCTTGTTTAAATGCAGTTTTATTTTCCCACTGTTATTGGCCTCCAGTGATAGAATCTCAGGGAGTGAGTAAAACAGCATCCTGTGTGCTTTGCAGCAGGAAACTCCTAGAATCTTCTCCCAGAGCCTCTAGTGGGAGCAGCCCCTGACCTTTCTCTCTGAATCACCATGCCATTTGCTCCATTGGTGAGAATTCAGTATGCACTGGATGAGGGAGGGATACTTTACCTATCTCCTCAAACCTTGTTTAAGACCTCAGAATTGTTCCTGGAGTCCTAGTGGAGGTCCTCACCCCTTCAAGTGTGGCCCTAATGTTCTTGCCGCTCAGTACTATTTAGTTCTCAGCAAACATTATTCAACAGAATAATATGCAAGAGTTCAACACACAGTGAGTTATTTATCCCTATTGCAATGAACTTTAGAAAGCAACTCCTATATTCTTGCATTAGGAAGCTTATTTACCCAGCAAGTTAATGAAAAAAAATGCATCCTATTTTGCTTAATCCTTACAGAAAGAAACACTCTGAGTATTATAGACTAATTTGAATTAAGCTCTTTGGAATATAGAAGTACAAAGTCCCACTCTGATTTCCATTTGATGAGATTGTATTAGTTGCTTCTACTAATTTCTTACAGCATTTCTAAAAATTGCATTTCAAAAGTGCTTTTACATTTGAATTTGTCCAAAGCTAATTGTTGCTTTGTGCTGAACACCATTCTGTGCCCTCAAACGCTGCATCTTTAATCCTCAATTGAACTGCACATTTGGAACACTGGAAGGAGTCCCATCCTTGAGCCTTGGTTTTAGGATAAAAGGCCTTTGATCCAGTCCGTTTTTGCTTTCTGATCTTTGGGTGTTTCAAAAAATATACTGTCAAGGCTAGAGATAGGGCTGTATGAGTTTGCAAGTGATCTCTTGAATGCTTTAGCTGTTCACCAAGGAACGGAGAAATGGGAAGAAAAGATCACAGAGCCAAGGACTGATTTTTAGAGACATTTCCAAGTTAGAATAGCATACTGAAGAAAAGACAAGCATAAAAGGAAAAGTACTCTCGTGAAATCTAGATATTGAACTGGATCTGCTGTGCCAAAAAGATTCAAATGGAGATACTCGTGTAATCAGAAAAATGTCTAATAAAATTTTAAGCAACAAACAGATAGTGAGCAATATCATGACACTGGACTAGTGGCTGGCTTTCTAAAAATACTCACACATACAGTTATTTCACTCAGAGAACTAAGTTTTACATGTACTAGAAAGGAAATATATAGTTGTCAATTACCTGTGAAATAATTAAAGACAAAGAGTGGCTCTGATATTTAACTATTTCATACTGTCTGTCAGCATAACTTGGCTGGTCCAAGTAGAGAGTTTTCTCAATTAATTGTTCACAATCAGTTACAAAATTGCCATAACCATCTCAATGAATTAAATATTTATTTTTCATGCCAGCATAACTTCTTTCTGACAGTTCTCCACGTGGTATGTTTTTTCAACCTGGTTGCCATGGAAATCAGTCCCTTTACCCTTGACTGGCCTCTAATCATCAGCCCAGCATCAGGTAATTTCTGGGAAATGGAATCTCAATTAAGGTGGAGAATTTGCCTGTGGGGGGACTCCAAAAAGAAATGCCAAAGACCTCTCCTAAGTTTTAGAAAACAAATGTAAACTACTCCTGATTTCCACTTCACATATCTTCAGCTCCAGCATCTCAGAGACAGAGACTGTACAGGCACTGTGCTACCTAGTACAGAATCTCCTCTGTAGCAAAGATGATGGGGATACATACAGCCTATTCTTGCACACTCAGAAACAGGGTGCTCATTATGTCATGAGATAACATAAGAATCTTGAATTTTTCTATTGGTCCTGTATCTGCCTGCATCAATTCCCTCCATCATCACGGACTTTAACTCAGACTCAAATTGCAATGCAGGCCAAAGAAAACTGGGAAAAATGGGGTTGTTCTCCCTGAGTCCATTAGATCTCACTCAGTGGTACTATAGGAATGTGACTGGCATTCATTTGCAAATATATTTTGCTTTCAACTCTAAATTATCCAAGTTCTACAGCAACAGATTTCATTCCTACTCCACTCTTTTTCAGGTTCAACCAGAGCAATACTTTGCATACATTTTATATATCTACTTATTCTGCAATATTTATTGGTTGCCTTCTGGGTGGCAGACACTGTTTGGAGCACTGAATATGGCAGCGAAAGAAGCAACAATCTCTGCCCTTCTAGTTTGAGAAATAGATCACTAATATAATTGGTGATAAACCATATGAAATATCACACAGAGAGAAATCTATGATAAAAATAAAGCAGAGAGAGGAGATAAAATGATATATTGTGTGTGGGGGGAGATTATTGTCATATTAAAATTTTGGTTGAGAAGACCTCACTGAGAAGGTGACATTTCAGTCATGATTTCAAGGGTGCGAAGGAGAAAGTCATGTAGCTATCTAGGCAATGCAGATTCTAGTCAGAGGTAATAGCAAGTAAGTTCAAAAGCCCTAAGACAGAAAAGCAACTGGTTGGTTGGTGAAGCTAGTAGCACCAGTGCAGAGTCTGCCAGGAAGAGATAAGAATCAGAAGTCTGAGAGGTGATGGGACCTGAGCTGGGAAAGTCCATGAAGGACTTTATACGAACTTTTGTAATGAGCTGAATAAAATAGGAAGCTACAGGGGTCATACTTAAATAGTGCTACCCAGCCTACTCCATGCAGAGCAGATGAAGTGAAGGATGGGGAAAGGAGACAGAGTAACCTACAAGAGAGGCTGGATTTGGTCAGGATGGTAGCAGAAGCAGCAGTGAATAATGGTTATATTATTGTGATAATTTGAGAAAAGGGCCAACAGGATTTGCTGACAGATTGGGTATGGGGTGTGTTCTGTAAACCTTTCTAATTGAAGAAAGAGCTGTTTCAAATATTGCCTTAGTGTTTCCATCCCTGAATTATTTTAAATATATCCTCAAAAAAAGAGCTACCTAATGCCTACCAACCAGGTCATCACTTCTAGACAGCCTGTCAATGAGTTTCTCATTGTCCATCCAGAAATATAGTAAGCAGGATACGGTCTTTTACATCTATAATAGTTTGACCAGCACCGAGGACAGAGAACAGAAAAATGATGATTTGCTGGGATCTCAACTCACAATTTGTATTAATACCATCTAAAAATATATGAGTCCAAGGAAAGCCAGATCCTATTATTGGCTCATAGGAAACTTGTGGTAAGCTAAAACACAGCTATTTTTTTTTTTTTTTTTTTTTTTACAAAAGCTGTTGGCTTTTTCTTTTTTTACTTGTGCAAGTGATATGTTACTTTACAATTGAGTTTTAACTAAAATGTAAGGCTTGGCATTGATTTTTGCTGGATTTGTCTTATAGACCCACAAAGTGATATATTTCCACTTAAGTAAGCCTCTTGCTATATGTCACATTTACAGACACTACCCCATTTATTCCAAACAACCCTTGCTAGTACCCCTATTTTAAATGTGCAGGAACCAAAACTCCAAGAGGTTAAGCACAAAGCCAACCAGGTCATAACGAAGGGTGAAGCTAGAGTAGAATTCAGTTCTGCATATTTCTAAAGTCAGCTGTTTCCATGCTGAAATTCAGATAACACAGTACCTGGAACATAGTAGGCATACAGTAATCATTTACTAAATTGACTACTTTCTCACAATGCTCATTTTTTTATTAAGCAACATTCATTTAGGTAGCATCTGTTCACCTTCTTCTAGTGTTTTGCATTCACTAAGCATCTGAATCCTTACAATAAATTTATGAGGCAAGTACTCCTATTCTTCCCATGTCTCTCAAATGGGGAAAGGGAGTCATATAAAAATTAAGTAAGCTTTTCAGGTCACAAAGCTAGCAAGTGTTAGGTTCAGAGTTTGGATCCAGGCAGTCTGGCTCCAGACACTGTCCTTAAACCCACTAAGCTATACCGGCTCAGGTTTCTGTGAGATCCTGACCTTGCACTCTCAAGGGAAGGAGGTGTCTTGGCCTAATTCACTGCCCACTGCCAATGCTAAACCCACAGCCCTCCCTTCTTTTCCATTTCCCTTCCTTACCTACAGAAGGTGGCTCCTGAAGCTTAATAAAAAGGAATGCTTGTGCAGGTACCAGACTTAATATTGATCTTCCCCCTACCCTATGGGGACTCCACACCAGTTTATACTGCTGTAGACCAAATTATTTCAACTCTCAGAGGGAGAGAGAGGGATTCCACAGCTGAGGAGAGGGCCAATGTGAGGAAATGGTCACATTCTTGGGAAATCCCTGTAAAGGAATCCCCATAACTGGTAGCTATAGGCCTGAAAAAAAAAAGATATTCCGAGGTCCCTCTCTGCCCCAGCAATGGGCCTTTAGCCAGAACACGCTGTACAGATTTAATGCAATCCCTATCAAATTGCCACCAACATACCTCCTAGATATAGAGAAATCAATCCTAAAATTTATTTGGAACCACAAACGACCTAGAATAGCAAAGACAATCTTGGCCAAATTAACTCTATAAGATCCTGGCTTGAGCCATGTTTTTCACTGGCTGTGGCAAGGATTTGTGGAGAAATTCAAGTCATTCACAGAAGTTATCAGCCTGTCAATGGTGCTATAATGAAAGTACAAACACCCTGAAGTCATAGGCTAGCAGAATGTACTATAGGGCCCATAACTAATTTTGAACCTGAGAAAAATCCTGTAAAGCATGTGTGAGCAAACTTGTCAAAATTAGCTAAAGTTCCTTTATTATACAGAATCCTTACTGAAGCCTTTGTTACATTTTAACCTCAGCAGTCAATACCAGGGAATCTATCAAATGATGCCACCAAAGATAGACTCAACTCTTCATGTAGGCCCTAAAGAAATCCTAGACTTGAGAAAAAAAAGAAATCCTAGACTTGGAAAAGGAGTTAGATTTGAAAGAGTCACTGGAGATGATACAGTGAATTAACTATCTAAAACCCACCAAACAAGTATCTGTGCAAACTCTGCTTAAATGATTCTTGATGCAGGAGTCTTATTATCTAGAAAGACTGACTGTTTGTTCAATTACCAGGTACAATATCTGGTTGTAGCAGTGAAGACATTATTTTATTGCTTTGAGAGCTTCTTCCAGTTTTCATACATATTAGAAATACATAATACAAAATCTTTCAAATTTTTGATTTTCCAAGGAAAACATCGTGGTTGTCCTTAAATATAGTAACCATAATAAATAGAACCTCTGATTAATTTTAGATACAAAGAAACTATCAACTTCAATGTGATAGTCCTGGGCTTTTGCTTCCATTAATATATTACTGTGCTCTCAATGCATATCTAGCAGGCATATTACCCTTATGCTAAGTGGCTCTATACTAGATTTGAAGTTAACTGAAACTCCATATCTTTTAAGAATTAAGTTAGGTTTTGCCTTCGCTCTGCATTTATGCAGAGCTGAAATAGCCAACTTTATATCTGTCCCAGCTACAATACAATAAGAATTAGTTTATAATGTTCAATTTTATACTATTTCTCACCTTGACAAATTAATATTACAAAATCAGTTTTCCTTTTATACAGTGGAGATAATTAATGTTTTAATTTTTCAAATGAGGATCAAATAAAATAATGCATGTAAAGGTGCTTCATAATTAAAAAAGAATGAAGTCTAAGACTTGATGATTACAGCAATAAACATTGTTATCTGCATTGAGCATTGTGCACAAGTAACCCTCCTTGTTAGCCCCTTTTCACAAATCTGAGGCACCTCATCTTCATCAAGCATACAATACTTCATTAAATCTGCACATTTTGTATATGAACGTTTATGGGTTCATTCAACTATCCATACCACCAGCTAGTCCCCATTTCTCTACCTTGTGTGAAAGGACATAATGTAAGTGTTTGTCAAGATCTCTGAAACCCAAGTAAATGATTTTTACAGCTTCCTCTTCTAAGCCCATCCAAAAGGAAATGGACTTAGTCTGGCATGACTTGTTCTTAATGAACCCATGCTGATTCCTAGTGATTAGCAAATTTTTTCTCGGGGCTCAGAAATCATCTTCTTAATAATCCATTCTAGAAGTTTGCTGGTGAACAACGTCAAACTCACCAGGCTTACATTTGTGGATTTTTTAATGTGAGAGGAAAGCATTGCTTTATTTGGTCTCTTGACACCTGTCTCCTTATCTAGAAGTCCTTGAAGACTACCAACAGAGGTAGCCAAGCTTACAAAACAAAGCAGAAAGAAATAGTGCCAGATAAGCTACTTCCCTTTCTTCTTCATGTTTCTGAAGTGGAAAATTTTCTTTGTTATAGTGCCCAGCCACTCATCCTGGAATTCAGTTCATAAGGTTTATATGCTATTTTAGAGACAACCTGGACTACCAACTGGGCGTTGACTATGCAAAACTGTCCTTTCCCAGGTGCACTGCACAGAACTCATCTGTTCTAGACCTTTAATGTGTGTATGAATCGTCACACTAAGCCGACCCAGGCTTTGGTATTTGTCACAAACGCAAGGTGAAGTCTGTGCTGTCAGTATACAGACCATATTTTGTAGAATTAGGTCCTAGATTGACGATTACAGAGCTTTGCCTAAATGCTACAATCCCTTAACGAGCTTTAAAAAATAAATCTCCACGAAAGACTGGCCCCTGACTGTAAGTAAATCAGAATCTCAGGGTGTGGGGATTCAAGGACTCAATATTGTTAAAACTCCCCAGGTTATTTTCCTGTAAAACTAAGGTTGAAAACACTCATTAAAGTTAGTTAGTGTTAATCTTTAGCTACTAGTTTCTCTTCAAGAGAACCAAAAAATTATCACCTAGCTCATGCACCTGCTGGAAGTGTAGGCTCCCACCTACATACCATAGGCCTATACATAAAGACATCCTGTTGCGTAGAATGTTGTTAACCAGGATTAGAAGTGCTGTGAGCCTTAAAAGACCATATTTCAGTGTTGGGGATTTTCAGGGTTTCTTTTGTTTTCTTGCTGCTGCCTACTTCAATAATTGAGAGGCCTGAAGGGTGGCATATGTGGGAGGAAGGTTAGATTAGAAATAGTTATGTAGCAATAAAAACTCCATCACATTCAGAAGTATAACACCATCATTTGTACAACAATTGAGAAAGTCCTATAGAAGCAGCTAGATTGTAGATTGTCTTGTTCCGCTACAGAGAGTTCCACATACAATAAACATCTCTTCAGATCAGTGTGAGTTCACACATAATATGGAATATGCTTTATAGTCAAGCAGATATTGTTTTGATAGGGGGTCACTGACTGCAGAGGTGCACCAGTTTGGGCAACTGAGAAAATTTGAGGCACACACCAGTAAAACAAGGGCTCAATGGCAAAGCATTCAAAATGAGGCTCTGTCACGAAGATTCCCCTGATACAAAGGTAGAAGAACCACACCATGAAAGGAGAGAGCTATAGCACAGAGCAGGCATTGGGACTATATGGAACTGAGCATTTCTTATTTGAGTAATCCTGATAGAATGCACTCCAGCTAAGGGTATACCAAAGAAAGAGTGTACTTGGCCATGTGGGGCCAGGCTCAAAGAGAAACAAAAAGCATACTGGGTAGTGGCAGGTCTCACAAAAGTGATGGGTGAGATTCTTCCCTCAGCTTCAACTCATGCTGGCACCAGAACTCACAGTCTTTTGGGACAGGATGGAAGAATTGCACTTTGAGTCCTGTTAATTTATTATACATACTATTGACTATTCTAAAATGTTAAAATTGACTTTCATAAATCCTTACTCTCTGTACACTGTTCACATATAAGAAGATTTTAAAAGAAAGCCTTAGAAGTTTGCTGGTTATTGAGTACTTTACAACAAAGGTTCTGTTGGAAGATTTTCTAGGTACTTATTCTCTTCCAAAAGTAAAAGAACAGATGAAACTTCATTTAACTTCTTAGTGTTCAAAACCCAGATGTTTCTACCCCTCACCACCTTTAAACCTTACACAGTTCTTCCAACATTATTTCATTCCATCAGCCTCGATAGTTCAGACAGAAGAATATAATACTGCAATGCTGTCTGAGCACAGATGAACATATGCACCCTATTTCTCCTCAGAAAGCTAGGACAAACAATTTGGAATGTTTTTACCATAAAGAAATGACCAGCGTTAGAGGAGACAGATGTCATTAACCTGACTGAAACAATACACAATGTCCATACACATTGTATTATACATATATATACATTGATATGTATAGTTTTCACGAATAAGTTAAAATTTTATTTATTTATTTATTTATTTATTTGTTTGTTTATTTTTGATGGTACCAGGGATCAAACTCAGAACCTTGAACTTACTAGGAAAACATTTATTCCACTGAGCTATCTCCCCAGCCCCCAGTTAAAAACTTGAAATAAAATACAAATAAACTTATACAACATATAAGCTCCAGATGTCACAGATGATTTAAGAACTACCCTAGTAAAGTACTGAGTTTCAGGGACAGGAACTTGCTTGATACAAACTCCTGGAGTTATTTCCTAGTCTGTCCACCACTTGCCATTCCCTTCTTTGTTTAGAATTGGCCTAGACACTGTTCTGAGCTCTCTGTTTAACTCAACCAGTCGTCCTCTAACCATGAGCTAACACACAGTTACCTTTCATTTCTTTGTCTGACCAAAAGCAGGACACAGACCATCTGAGGCATCGTGGTACACAAGATTCAATAAAATTCACTGAAACTTATTGTTTCCTTTTGTATAAGAAGCAAATAACAATGGTACCAATCTTGAGGAATGTTATGCTGCTTATCCCTGATATATAAATAGGGCTTAGGATTCATTAAGTAATCAATAAATGGTAGTTTTTTATCTTAAAAGTCATAGAATAAACAGCTAATCAGGTTCAAATGATACTAACTATAAACAGAAGTTGAAGGCTGCAAAGTCACAACAAATTTAAAAGAAATTGTATGAGAAAAACCATAAAAATCACAACTTGGGATAATCACTGAAGTGTGAATACAAATAAATTTGGGTAGTCCCTGCCCTAGGCTTGCTCAGCCTCAAGGGAGTTTTCCTTTGCCTTTCAATTGAAGCCTAGGGCACAGATTGAAGTCCCTCACCTAGGAGTGAGACAAGCCTCTTAATGTACAAATCTCTTAATGTTTCCCTGCCTCAGTGGCTTCATGTGACACAATGTGCTTTGTATGATGTATGAAGTGATTCATTATTTCAGGTCTACACCTTCTAGAATTCTTGGGCCTGGGATTCATAGTCCATGCACATTGAAGGAGTTCTTCCACCTTCTCTTTACACTTAGGTCTTCCCATGATTTCTGGGGAAATTTGAATCAACTGATTTCTGTCTACCAGTTGAGCTCAGCTTACTTCAATCATTCCAGCAAGGAAAAGAAAAAAAAACAGAGAAAACAGAGCCCCAAACTGTGACAGACTCTTGGGCCTTGGTGGTACAGAAGGAGGGGAGGATGAGGGCCATGATTATAAAAGTCTTTTGCTTGTACCTCTTGACCCACTTTTTCCAATATCTGCTAAATCGCAAGTAAACAGGGCAGTCGTGGAAGTAAGGGAGGAAGGAAAGGTGTGCCATCTCTGCTGCTCCCTCCAGTGGTGGGGCCTAGAGGAGCCATGAGATTAGCCCAGCATGAGGGCCCTGATTCTAAAAGAGGTCTCACAGGGCTCATAGTACAAATCAGAAATCGAGTGACAGCCATAGTGATAATGTCCACAGGAAAAGTAATTTGCAATAAACTCATAGGGAAGAAGGAAGTATAATAATAATAATTTGGTGGGCTTCCAGTGAAAGGGCAAAAGTTCTAGGAGGACTCGTGGGTAAGAATGGATAATGATAATGTAATTAATGTGCCCAAGGCCATATAAATCCCTATTGGGCCACTGGAGGAGGAATAATCATGATTATAGAAGCTAATAGTTATCACTTGCTCCCTCCACATCATGTACTTGGTGCTAAATGCTTAATATGTATTATTCTACATAACCTGAAAGGAACTTGTGCCTCAGAAACATTAATTAACTCAGCCACATTCACAGAGCTAGCAAGTGACAAAGCCAGTTTGAAAACCCAGGTCCAAAACCTGTGCACTTTTTTCTCAACTGTATGGTGGCAAAATAGGGAAAACAGTTGATCTAGCTGGTTAGGACACTTGTTTATCTCCCTGTCCCTCAGCAACAAATGTCTGCAGGGTGCTGGTCAAAACAAACTCGTTACCATGGGAGCCACCTGCTCTTCCTAGTCTCTTCCAGGACCAGGGGGCTTCTGGAAAACCGAATCGTCCCTCACCCCCACTAGGGTGGCAGGTTCCCCACTGAGTAGAACAGTTTGGTATCCAGATAACCAGGTGTGTCATCTTTTCATAAATGTGTGAATTGAGAGACATGAAGGAAATTCCTCCTCCCTAATTACTAATGCTTGAAATTGAACCTTTAGAACATTCTGTCCTTTGTTAAAATGCAAATACCTGTTTTGATTCATTTACAGCACAGTGTGAATCTTTTAGTTCATCGTTTTCGAGAAAACTAGTCGTTGAAACTTTATTCTAATGTAGTTAGCATTGCAGGCAAAGCACTTCGCAATCTCTGGACCCTGTCACCATCTCTAACTTTGTTTACTCCCACGCTTTATCCTACCATCCCCTACCACATTCCAGTGCAAACCAATAACTTTTACCTGGAATAAAGCCCTGCACCTCTTTCTCCACCTAAATCTTACTTGGCAGTACAGATGCCACATCCTTTCAGCAAACCTACCCCTGCCCTGGGTCATGACAGCTAGAGTTAGCTTAGATGACCATTCCTTGTACTGACAGAACAGCTTGTGCATTTGTCCAGCTTTCTTATGTATCTGTGTGTGTGTGTGTGTGTGTGTGTGTGTGTATTACATATTATGCATGCTATAAGAGTTGGCATGTATTATATTTCACTTATATATGAATAATTGTTTAATAATAACAATAGTAAAAATGCATGTGGCTAAAACATGCAGCATACACAAGACTGTGAAGTATAAAGTAGTAGTTTCATATCCTTTTAGCCACAGCTTTAATATCCACAAATAGTTGTTAACAGTTTGTTGTATGTTTTTCCAGGACAGTTGAGAAGATATACACAAATAACTGACTGCGTTTTGCTGGCACACGCATCAGATCATAGGGCTCTGTACCTCGCTTCTCTCAGTGCATATATTGTAAACTCTGCCTTATATCATTGTGTGTGTGTGTGTGTATTTGTGTGTCTGTGTCTGTGTCTGTGTATTGTAATATGTTATATGATATACAAAATCACTGTGGAATGATTCATTTACATATGCAGGACACTTTCTTTCTCCTGTTGTTTTGGCTTATAGCTGCCTTTCTTGCTCTGCTTTGGTTTTGTTTGCTGTTAGAAACAATGTTGCAATAAACATCTCTTACATATGCATGCTGTATTTGGTAGTTTTCATGAGTATGCCCTTAGGATAAATTCTTGGAATTAGAATTGCTTTGTTAAAAGGTATGGCCTTTGGCAGTCTTGATAAATATGTCAAATTTCCCTCCAAACGTAGAGCTCTTCAAGTTTTATTCCAACTGACTACACATGACAGTCCTCACCATCCTTACACTCTCAGAAATATTGAGTTTTAAGCAACTTCCTCATATTCTAAAGGCGGTAGGGGAAAATTACATCTGATTATTTTGATTTGTCTATAAATAATAATAAGCAAGTTTGAGCAGAATTATTATATTCATTTTATATTTATAGATTCCTTTCTATTAAAACTCATCTCTTTATGAATTGTAAATGTTTCAAGTATATTTTTAAAATTGTTTATTCATATATACACAATACATACTTGTTTCTTAGCTTCTCACTTGCCTTGACTTGCTTATTCATTTATTATTACCATAAATAAATGAAAATATAACTTACTGAGAAAGATTGCCTTCACTGCAGGATTATGCAATCACCATGTCTTTGTCTAGTGCCTTGCAGTTTTTCCTCTTTTTACATATTTAAATTTTTAATTCAATTAATTACTTTGGTGTAAAGGGTCAGGCAGGGACCCAGATATTTTATTCATGTGGCTAGCCTGCGTTCCAATCACTTTGTATTTTTTAATGTTTATTTGTGTCTCCCAATAGATTCTGAGTTCTTCCCAGAAAAGAACCATACTTGACTAATTTTGCCACCCAACATCTAGTACAGTGCGTACCACAAAGTATTGCTTGCTGAAGACACACAGAATAGTGCTGGACACTGTTTCAACCTTGACTGTTGATGAACAAAGCTTTCTTAAAGTCAAGTGATAGTATTGCCACATTTTACTAAGTCTACTGCCAACTTAGAGGGAGCCTGTTTTCATCAGGTACTACCTATATAATCTTTATCCAAGGTGGATGATTAGAAGGATCAGGTAGACAAGAGGAGACTTTCATATTACAGGCCCATGGTAAAAAGAAACATAGTAGTTCTCCAACTGGCCTAGGAGTCCCTTACTCTATAATTGCTAGTGCTTCAAATTCTATGTTTAGGACTTTATGTCCTTTATCAAAATGCAAATATCTTGCTGAGTTGTGTTTATTCATTCTTGTCACAGTGTAAATTTTTGTTTTCTGGTTCAATGCAAAACATACACACAACAAATGGATATAAGTCTATAAAAAAGTTTCAAGAGAAATGCAAGAAAAAAAGTAAAGGTCATCACAAAAGGATGTGAGAGCTATTGTGGGACAGTGGAGCAGCACTGGTACATGGAAAAGGTCATTTATAACTAGTGTTCTAACAATGGTATTGTAATGTACCAAACTGCTTAATCACAAAATGTTTTCTCACCCATCCCTCTCCTGAACCTCAGCAATTCAAAGCATCTTGACTCATTGGATATATTTGAAAGGGACCATTTAGATTTCAGAAGATCAGATGAGTCGGTTATGGACTAATTTCTTTGGAGTATCTTTGAGAATTTTACCTTAAAAGAACATTTGGATATTTTCTCTTAAAGAAGCTAACAGTTGATTTTAACATTCAAAGTGCTTTCTCAATTCTGTTGACAACAGGCTGAACATTCTTCTAATTAAAAGTATTTTGGGGAAGAAAATGGTAACAGGCCAAGATGGACCTTAGCATGTTTTTAATGTAGGCTTATGGAGCACACATTGTCTAACTCCATATCTTTTACTTTGTCTGAAATGGCAACCAACGTTTAAGGATTTTAAATTGGCATGACATGTAAACATGCAGACCTACTCAGGGCATGCACCTGAGAGCTTTGGGGCTTGCCATTCATGAGAAAGTCATTTACCAAGTTTGTTAGTATCTGTCCCTTTGGTCACTCTTCACATGTCCTGGTTATTTCAGTCTAAGTTTCTTCCATCACAAGCTTTTTCATTTCCTAGTTTATATGAAAAATTAAGCATAAAATTCTGCACATGAGCCACTTGTTTATTACTAATCTATCCGTGAAGTTGAAAGGCATGAAATAACTAATGGACTTTAAAATTAAGGCACTACCCTTATTAAAAGTATACATTCAACAGAGGGTACCATATTTGAATTAATACCCATCCAAGCCTTAACATGAACTAGTGATATAGTCTCTCATAGAAAACCTCTGAGAATAGAGTTTATGAAAAATAAAGAGACTCAGAAGGCAAGAATAAAAATGAAAGTAGAGCCTTGAACTCTTGGGGAAGATGTCATCAATGCTAAAAAGACCTTGAAACAGGAAATAGGATAATACTATAAAAACATCTTCTGTTTTCCTGAAATTCATCTGAAATCTATTTCCAGGTCGGGGTGCTCTAGGGTTTTTAAATAGTTCATGAACCTCAAGGAAAAGGAGGTGGCAGAAGCGGGGTGAATGAAGAGGATAAGGTCGTGGTGATGATGAAGATGTAGGTGATATTATTGACAAGTTACATTTACTGAGCACTTATTTGTTCCAAACAATGCATCCATAGTAACTCATTTAAGCCAAACAATAACTCTAAGGAAGGCACAATTATATTATTAACCTTACAAAGTAGGATGTGGAGGCTCAGCAAGATTAGTAACCTGCTCAGTATCATATAACCAATAAGTGGCATCCCCCTCAACTAGATTAGAACCAAAGATGAGCCATGAAATCCTCTACTGAAACATCGAGCTACTCAGCAACGGGCTTGAATTGCTGCTGCACATTATCTTAGCCTTTTGCCCACATCATGATTCTGAGTCTGAGTCAACACTGCCATCTCTTGTTCTCTTGTCCTGGCCCTACTACTCTAGATATTTTGAAGAACACTTCTGTACTCCATCTTGCCCTCTTCCTTCTTACTTTATTGGTGCAGATCAAATGAGAGAAAATGAGGATTTATTTCTCCTGTGGCTGATGTTTCCCTAGTTATTTTCACATTTGCTTTTCTTATTTAACATATTGACTTTTGAGGTCAAGATTATCACCCCTCCATAACAGGTTGGCAAACCATGCCTAAGACAGGATAAACATATACCTAAGACAAGTGATCATTTGCACATGAGTCTGTCTTACTTGGGAGTTTGGGTGTACTTATGAGACATGAGTAATTGATACTCTCAGGAATATTTGTGTAGTAAAAACAGGGACTTTTACTTTTCCAAAGGAGTGAATGACTAACTAATATTGGAGACCTCTGGTAAAAGAGACAGACAAATGACACATATGTTTTGAGATAAGAGCCTTTTGTCCTCCTCTACATATTCATTGGAGCACCATCACTATCACCTCTATCACTCCCACCCCAATATACACAAAGATAAAATTGAGTACCCAGCCCTGGCCCTGGCCTATTCTTCCCTTCACTGGGATTCCTCTGAAAAACATGACAGAAATACAAAGCCTAGGCTCTAGCTCTTCCCCACTCACTCTGCCCTTCCTATAAAAGGAGAATTCAACACAAATTTTAAGGGTTAAATAAGGGCACTGTAGAGTTTGTCTAGCCTTTCTATTGGCTGAAAAGAATGGTTTTAGAAAAGTCCTATTGGTGCAATAACCAGAGGGATTCACACTAGCCCCCATTTCGGTCATGCAACTGTGATGCCCTCTCCTCTGCCTCTCTAATACTGATGAGTCATTAAGTTCATCAGTTATAATTTCAGTAAGTTCAAATAAAGACTTGGACTTTCTAACATAGAAAATTATATTTATCCAGTCTCTTACTGAAAAATGCATCATTGATGCCTTACAGTCCCTGAGCACACTGGCCAGTGTAGATTAATTTTATTAAGATGTTTTGCCTTCAGGACACAAAGCATCCACTCTCAGTTTTATTAGTTGAGAATCCATGAGGCGAATATGTTAATTTTATACACAATCTGAAATTTTCAGCTGCAAATCACCTCTCCCTTTGTCTTTAATCAAGCCACACTGATGCTTCAAAATATTTTTGAGCCCATCAGATCTCCGGACTCTCTCCAAACTCCCCAATCAGTAACATTTTTTTTTAATATTTAATTTTTATTTTATTGAAGTACAAATATCAAAGGCAGTTTTAACACCATAACAAGGCAGATTCAATAAATTAATGCATTGCAAACAATTTTCATAAAGTTTTGGTATATCGTACAAGGTGCATACATGATATTATACTTACAGATATTATTACAACAGATGTCTCTTATCAGTAAATTAGGAGAGTATAGCAGTTTACTTATGTTATGTTTTATACCTGACT
>PVKA01006705.1:0-81995 GCA_004027165.1 Ctenomys sociabilis | reverse complement strand
TAAGCAATCAGACAAAGGTCTGCTGTCTAGAATATATAAAGAACTAAGATATAACAGGGCCCCCAAATTTAAAGGCCCAATTCAGAAATGGGCATCTGAGATGAAAACACACTTCTCAGAGGACAAAATTCAAGAAGCGAATAAATATATGAAAAAATGCTCCACATCGCTAGCCATTACTGAAATGCAAATAAAAACAACACTGAGATACCATCTCACTACAGAAAGAATGTGTATCATAAGGAAATCAACCAACAACAAATGTTGGAGAGGTTGTGGGGAAAAGGGAACACTTCTCCAGTGCTGGTGGGAATGCAGACTGTACAACCATTGTGGAGGTCAGTGTGGAGAGTCCTCAAAAGAGTACGACTAGAAATCCCATTCAAGCTGGCTATCCCCCTACTGGGAATTTCCCCAAAGGAACTGAATACATTGTATCATAGTTACATATGTGTACCTATGTTTATAGCAGCACAATGTGTGATAGCAAAATCTTGGAAACAACCAAGATGTCCATCACATGAGGAATGGTTGAAAAATATGTGGTATTTCTATATAATAGAGTATTACTCAGCTATTAAGAATGATAATCTTGAAGCATTTATATTGAAGTGGATGCCACTTGAACATATACTTATAAGTGAAATAAACCAGACACACACGTGCAAATATCGTGTAGTCTCCCTAATGTAAGAAGTCAAAAGTATAAATACAAATAGAAATGTACAACAAGAATTAAAAACAACTGAGTCAGATAAGGCAAAGTGAACGGCATATGCTGCAGTGTACTGATCAGTCCTTCTTCTAGATAGTTAACAACCTAAGTTCACAGATCAAAATTGGAGAAATAGAAGAGCCACAAGGCCAGCCAACATTTTAGCTCTAGCCTTTCAAGCTCAGCTAAGAATCAGGACATAGGAGAACCTGTACTGTAACATCATGAAACTCAGTTGAGAACCAAATTTTCTGAACAAGGAAATTATGGAGCCATAGAGCAAAGAGATTGAAGTTCTATAGTGTGCCTGGGGAGAGTCACATGGAGAGATAACTTTCTCTCAGGTTCTCACAGAGAGCAAACTGGTCAGGCATTGGCCATGATTCATCCACATGGATGACACAGACAAAGGGTCTACAGAATAAGGTACAGGATTACAAGATAAACCCTGAAGGGACTTCACTGACTTCATCATAAACAAAAACTACATGTTTTGGTATATAGGTCTTGCTCTTTCTAGGTCTTAACTATCCAGCAGAAAAGTATAAAAATGAGGTAAACAATGTAGGGCCACAGTAATAAGTTGAACTGTAAATGGCTACAGTTGACAACTTCTTCAGATAACTCACTATTGTTGTGGAATGCTGGACTGTGTTGGATTGTGTCATTAGAGTTCAGGCACCTAAATTGGTTGAATGACAGTAGAGTGCCCATCTTTGACATGTGTAGACAAAGGAAGGGTTATAGAAAGGAAGAATCATGATGTGTGTGTATATACAGTACGGTTGGGATAGATAACGCTGTGCTTCTACATAATTCTATGAGAGGCAAGATTTGCACTAATGGTGGTTGGACAGGATATTATGTTGGCTTCTAGTGGTATGGACAACCACTAGGAAAATAACAAGATAGAAAGTATTAATTACTGAATCTTTGGTATAATTTATATATAAAAAATAAGATATGTAAACAGCTACACTCTCTTAATTTATTAATAAGAATATCTGTAACTATAATATCATGCATGCATCTTGTATGATACCAAAACATTATGAAAACAGTTTGCAATGTATTAATTTATAGAATCCATCCTGTTAAGCTGTCTTAAAACTGTCTCATTGATATTTGTACTTCAATAAATAAATAAATAAATATAGAAATTGTAATGGGCTTGGGACAGTAAAGATACATTGAATTGTGACCTTTCTATGTAATTTCATTTGAAATATTTTTGTTCTGTTTTATGATAGTTGGTAATTAATTATTCTAAGCTTTTCTTAACAAAGTAAATCATCACAATTATTTAGCATATAAAAAACAGAGATAGAAATAGTTTGGATCATTGTGTTCTTCAATTCTGCTGGTTTTTTGAAAGGAGCAGTTAATGTTTAATTTTTTTTTTCTATTTACTCTGATTTTTTTCTTCTTTCAAATTTCTTATATCTTTGTTACTACTTTGTTTCTTTCTTTTTTCTTTAACTGAATCTTGCACATTTATACCTGGTAATATGAACAAATAATATAAAGATAGAATCATAAAATACAGTAACCATTATTGAATTTCTCTTACTTTGCTTAGTGAAATCTTGTATTATTTCTTATGCTGTTTTGTAATCACGATTTTGTATTCTTTAAAAACAATTAGCAAATAGGTGGCAGAACTAAACCAAACCTTTGAATAAGTGGACATTTGCAGAGTGTTCCACCCAAACACATCTGAATACATATTCTTTTCAGCTGCACATGGGACATTCTCTGAAATAGACCACAAAGTAAGTGCAAGAAGACTGCATTTATCACATGCATATTATTAGACTATTGAGCAATGCAACTGGAGATTAACGACAATAGAAAGTGCAAAACACCCATAAGCACAAGGAAATTCAATAACACCCTTCTTAGCAACCAATAAACTACAGATGAAATTAATGAACAAATGAAACAATATCTACAATTCAATGAAAATTCACACATAAATTACCAGAATTTGTAGGATGCAATAAAAATAGTTCTCAGAAGGAAATTTATAGCAGTGAACTCACACATTAGAAAACAAGAGCAATAATAAATAAACACCCTAATTCTTTGTCCCAGGATTTGAGAAAAAAAGGGCAAATCAAGCTGAAAACCCAAAGATTAGAGCAGAAATTGATGTAATTGAGACAAAAAAAATAGAAAGATTTAATGATCAAAGAACTGTTTCTTTGAAAGATTAAATGATTTTGATAAAGCCCTAGCCAACATCATCAACAAGAGGAAAGAAAAAACTCAAATTCAAACAATAAGGAATACCAAGTGCGAAATTACTACAGATCCTGTGGAAATTCAGAAGATCACCAAGACCTACTTTAAAACTACTTACACTTACAAAATGAAAGACACAGAAGAAACGAACAGATTCCTAAATAGATACAAATTACCAAAACTGAATCAAGAAGATATAAAATCTCTGAATAAACCTGTATCAGCCAACAAAATTAAAAATGTAATAAGCAAATTACTAATGAAGAAAACCTCAGGTCTTGAGGCATTCACAGGTGAATTATATAAGAAATTTAGAGAAGTTTTAATCCCAATATTCATTTCTTGAGCAGGTATTACACTCATACAAAATCTGACAAAAATCAAATGAAAAAAGAAAATTTCTCCCTAATGATAATAGATACAAAAATCCTCCGTAAAATACTATCAAATAGAATGCAACAAATCATCAAAATGATTATACACATGACTAGATGATATTTATCCCAGGGATGGAAGGATGGTTTAACATACATAAATCTATAAATGTAATACATCGTATCAAATCAGCCAAGAACCAAAACCATATGATTGTCTCAACAGATGCAGAAACAGCTTTTCACAAAGCTCAACATTCCCTTATGTTGAAAAAAAAACCTACAGAAAATTGGAATAGATGGTCTACACCTCAATCCGATAAAACTTATTTATGACACACTGACAGCCAACATCATTCTAAGTGAAAAATTACTGAAAGCTGTTACTTTAAAATCAGTTATAAGACAAGGATGTGGACTATCATGACTTATATTCAATATATTCTGGAACCATTGGCCAGAGTCTTTCTATAGGAGAGAAAAATAAATGTAATAAAAAGAAAAAAAGAAATTAAACTACCATCAGCAGATGACATGATATCTATATGGAAGGCCAAAAATCTCTCTCCAGAAAATCCTAGAATTAATAAACAAATTCAGTAACATAGCAGGATAAAAAGTCAACAGCTAGAAGTCAATAGCATTCCTCCACACAGCCAAAAACTCTGAGAGAGAAATTAGAGAAAAAATACCCTTACTAGTAGCATAAAAATGAAATAATTAGAAATTAAAAAGTAAAAAAGCTATACAAAGAAAATTACAATACTCTAAAAATTACATTGCAAAGGATATTAGAAAATAGAAATATAGTCCTTGATCTTGGATTTGAAGAACCAGCATTGTGAAAATGGCCATACTCACAACATTTTTATATAGATTTAACACAATTTATATCAGAATATCAATAACATACCTCACAGATATAGAGAAAGCATTCCTAAAATTAATTTGGAACCAGAAAAGACATAGAATGTCATAATCAATCTTAGCCAACAAAGGCATAGCAGGATACATTACAATCCTTGATGTAAAATTAGTCTACAAAGCTACTGTGATAAAAATCACATGATACTGTAAAAAAAAAGTCCTGAAGATTAACCAAAGAGATTGTAGGATAGAGACACAATTACAAACACACTCAACAACTTCATCTTTGACAAAAGAACCAAACATGCTCACTGGAAAGATAGATGCCTTTTTAAAATTGGTGCTGGAAAAACTGGCTATCCACATGCCTAGAACTAAAACTAGATCCAAGTCATCACCATGCACTAAATTAAAATCCAAAGTGTTAAACATCTAAGCATTAAAATAGAAACACTAAATCTATTAGAAGAGAAAGTAGGTGGAAATCTCAAAGACAAAGGGGTAGGCACAGAGTTCATGAACGAAAATCACATTGCTTGGGAAATACTTCAAAGAATCAATAATTGTGATCTCATCTTGTTGAGAAGTTTCTGCACTTCAAAAGAAATCACTGGCAATGTGAAAAGACAATCCAAAAATTGGGGAAAAATCTTTAAACCAACAGTCACTCAGACAAAGAACTTCTACCTAAAATATTTAAAGCACTAAAAAAATTAAGACCCCAAAATGAAAAGACCCAATTGAAAATGGGACTATCTGATGAATGTATACTTCTCTGAGTAAGAAATATAAATAGCAAATAAATACATGAAAAAATGTTCCACAGTACTGGTCATTCCAGAAAGAACCAACTACAAATTAAAACTACCCTGAGATACCATCTCATACCACAAATAATGACTATCATAAAGAAATCAACTAATAGCAAATGCTGGAAAGGCTCTGGGGCAACGGAATCCATCTCCATTGTTGGTGTGAAAGTAGACTGGTACAATCACTGTGGAAATCAGTGCAGAGACTCTTCAGAAAAAAACTAGCCATGAAGGTCCCATTCAGTCCAAGTATTCCCCTTCTGTGTATGTTTCCAAAAGAGCTGAAAACATCATTCCACAGTGACATACGTGAACTCGTCCTTATTTATTATTTTATATTAATTGTATTGAGAAAGAAGCAGCAGAGAGACAGTCTCAAGACAGATTAGTAGGACAGTTAAAATAATTAATACGTTGCACTGAGGCAACAGGGCTGACTCGCTGGCAATTTCCCGCAGCCCCTACCCCCAAGCCCGCTGAGCGAGTGGGAATTTTCCCAATTCCAAAACATACCAGTTCGGTGAGTGTGTGGTAAGTCTGAGGGAGAGCCTCTGGCTTCTCCCTGTGCACTCTGAGCCATCCAGAGCCTCAGGCCCCAAGACATCCTAGCCAGACACATGCCTGAGACACCCCAGACAGACCTGCCTGGCAACTCCCCAGAGCCCATGCCTCCAAGCCGCCATGGGAGCGAGAACTTTTGGTGATTCTCCTGGCACTTGATCCACCCCTGTCCTGCCTGGTGTGTGTGAGGGAGAGTTTCTGTGCTCCCCAGTGATCCCCTGACCAGGGACCTAACAGAGGGGAACCACAGGCTCACAGTTGTACCAGAAGAGCTGCAGCAAAAAGGACTGAACACAACAGCTAGATCCAGGACAGGGATAACGGGATAATCTGAAACTTAATAGACTGGCACCTGAATCTCATTATGCACTAAGATTATAACTGCACCAAAGCTCTACACCAAAGATCAGAGATAAGTGCTATACAAAATGACAAAGACAAAGAGAAAAATGCGATCTCAGGCCTCGAGTCCACCAAGAAGAGCAGAGGACACTAGCTCAGCTGAAATAAATGAACAGAGGCAGAAGCAAAGGAACAACAGCAGAAAGGTATAGAGGAACACAGACCAGAATTAACACCTGAAATAAAAAAAGAAATATATCAATACATAGCATCTGAAGTAATGAATCAAATCTAGAAACATATGTGGGAAACACAATGCACACTGAGAGCAAGTGCAGAGAACACTATTTCACCTGAAATGTATGAATTGACAGCATTGGAAGCAAAGAAACAACAGCAGAAAGGTCATGAGGAACTCAAAGCAGAAATAATTTCTGAAATCAAAGAAGAATTCTTTGAAATAATACCATCTGCAGTAGAGAAACAATTCCTGAAATATACAGAGGAAACCTAATTTGGAAGAAACTCTGCAGTAAAAGAATTAATAGCTACCTCTAAAGAAGACATGGATAAAAAAATAGAGGAGATCAGAAATATGATGGATTCCTGGAATGGGCAATACAGAGAAGAAATGGAACACAGAAAGCAGAGTAAAAGTTATATAGAAGAACTAAAAATATAAATCATGAGTCCATAAAACCACCTGAGTGAAAGTGAAGACAGTTTCAGATCTTGAGGATGCTGGTGCAGCTAGTGGAAAGGTTAGAAAGGATCTCTTAAAAACAACGAGAATGCAGGAAAAATAATCCATCACATGCAAGATGACATCAAGATGAATAATGCAAGATTAATTGGCATAAATGAGAATGAAGGAGTCAATATAAATGATATAAAAAGAATATAGCCAGAATTAATCACAGAAAACTTCCGAAATATGAGGAAACAATCAAACATTCAGATAACCAAAGCATACAGAACATCAAACAACTTCAACCCAAGTAAAAACACACTGAGACATATAACAGGCAAGGTCCCAGAAATCCAACACAAGAATAATATACTGAATACTGTTAGAGAGAAGAAGCTGATCATACTCAAAGGAAAAATCCATCAGAATTACAGCTGACTTCTCTACACAAACCATGAAGGCAAGGAGAACATGGAGCACAGTATTTCAAGACCTGCATGAAAACAAATTCCAGCCTAGACTATTATACCCTGCAAAACTCTCTTTCAAGTTTGATGCAGAAGTGAAATACTTCCACAACAAAGAACTAAAGAATTTCATGATGACAAAGCCATCCCTACACAGACTACTGAAAGATGTTCTAGAGAGAAACCACAATGACAAGAACTCCAGGAAGGAACTCATTAACAGCACAAACAATTAAACATAGAATAAAAAGCAGTAAACAACAGCAGGTAAATATCATGACAATCATAAACATTTAAGTTATAGCCATCAATGTAAATGTACTCAATTCATCAATTAACAGAAATAAACTAGCACAGTGGATTAGGAATCAAAATTCGGCAATATACGCTACACAAGAAACACACATAGCTCAAAATGGCATTGATAGGCTCAAAGTCAAAGGATGGAAAACAATACCACATGCCCCAGCACCTAAGAAAAAAGCAGGAGTAACAATTATATTCTCAGATCATCTCAACTTCAAACCAAGAAGGATCAACCAACACAAAGACAGCCACTATGTATTGGTTAGGAGAAAAATTCAACAGGAAGTGGTAACACTCATAAATATCTATGCACCAAACAAAGGACCACCCAACTATTTAAGACACATCTTAATGGACACGAAAAACCTAATATCTAAGACCACAATCTTAACAGGAGAACTTAACTCCCCCTTATCTCTAAAAGATAGATCAACCAGATAAAAAATTAGCAAGGAAGTAGCATAACTGAAGCAGAGCTTGGAACAAATGGACCCGATGGACATATATAGAGTGCTCCACCAAACCAGAGCTGAATACACATTTTTTTCAGGTGCACATAGGTCATTTTTCAAAATAGACCATATACTAGTCCAGCGGTCATGCTTAATTATATGCAGGAAAACAGAAATTATCCCATGCATATTATCTGACCACATTACAATGAAACTGGAAATAAATGACAAAAGAAACCAGAAAAACCCAGTTAATTCATGAAATTAAACAACACCCCACTCAGCAATCAATAGGTCATAGAAGAAATTAAAGAAGAAATTCAAGAATATCTACAATTCAATGAAAATTGAAACACAATTTACCGGAATTTATGGGATGCGATGAAAGCAGTTCATAGAGAGAAAATCATAGCTATGAACTCACACATTAGTAAAACAGAAGAGGAACAAATAAACACCATAATGTTGCACCTCTGACATCCAGAAAAAGAAGACCAAACTAAACCCAGTGCACAAAGACAGGAAGAAATCCTAAAGATGACAGCAGAAATTAATTTAATTGAGATGAAAAAAACAGTTCAAAGAATCCACAAATCAAAAAGTTGGTTCTTTGAAAAACTTAATAAAGTTGATAAGCTTCTATCCAACCTCATCAAAAAAATGAAAGAAAAAATCAAATAATAAGGAATGAAAAGGGTGAAATCACCACAGACCCAGTGGAAATTCAGATGATTATCAATAATTACTTTGAGAATCTTTATGCTCACAGAATAGAAGACCCAGAAGAAGTGGACAGATTCCTCAAAAGGTACAAATTACCAAAACTGAACCAAGAAGATGCAACAACTCCCAATAAGCCAATAACAGCCAGTGAAATACGAACATTTCATGATGGATTCACAGATGAATTCTACAAGAAATTTATGGAAGATATAATCCCTATACTCCTCAAACTCTTCAATAAAATTGAAAAGGAAGCATTCCTCCAAAAATCATTTCCAGAGGCAAGTATTATACTGATTCCAAAAGCAGGAAAAGATGCAACCAAAAAGGGAACTACAGGAAAATTTCCCTCATGAACATAGATGCAAAAATCCTCAATAAATTCCTAGCAAATAGAATACAACAAATCATCAAGAAGATTATGTACCATGACCACATAGGATTCATCCCAGGGATGCAAGGATGGCTCAAGATTCAAATATCTATAAATGTCATACACTACATTAATAGACTGAAATCCATAAGCCTCATGATAATCTCAATTGATGTAGAAAAAGCTCATTAGAACAGCCATTAGAAAAGAGGGAGAAATAAAAGGAATAAGGATAGGTAAAGAAGTTAAAATTTCACTATTTGCAGATGACATGATACTTTATTTGGAAGACCCAAAAGATTCCATCAAGAAGCTACTGCAATTGATATGGAAGTTCAGTAGCATAGCAGGATACAAAGTCAATACTCAAAATCTAGTAGCATTCCTCTACACAGATAACAAACACACTGAGAGGGAAACAATAGAAACAATACCTTTTACAATAGCACTGCAGAAAATGAAGTACCTTGGAGTTCACTTAACCAAGGAAGTCAAAGATCTTTTCACAGAAAATTACAACACCCTAAGAAAAGAGATTGTAGAGGATTTCAGAAAAAGAAAAGATATTCAGTGCTCCTGGATAGGAAGAACCAACATCATGAAGACGGCCATACACCCAAAATTGTTATGCACATTTAATGCAATCCAAATCAATCTGCCACCAACATAACCTCCTAGACCCAGAGAAATCAATCCTAACATTTATTTGGAACCAGAAAAGACCTAGAATAGCAAAGGCAATCCTGGTCAACAAAGACAAGGCAGGAGGCATCACAATTCCTGACTTGAAATTATACTACAAAGCCACTGTGATAAAATCAACATGGTATTTGCCACGAAACAGACTGGAGGATCAATGGAACAGATTAGAAGATGTAGAGGCGTCTCCAAACACACTCAGCCACCTGATCTTCGACAAAGCGACCAAACAAGCTTACTGGAAGAAAGATAGCCTCTTTAACAAATGGTGCTGGAAAAACTGGCTTTCTACATGCCGAAAACTAAAACTTGACCCAGGTCTATCACCATGCACTAAGCTAAAGTCAAAATGGATTAAAGATCTAAACTTTAAAACAGAAACACTCAATCTCTGGGAAGAGAAAGTAGGAGGAACTCTTGAAGGCATAGGGGTAGTCAAGAGTTCATGAATAAACATGTATTCACATGGGAAACACTTGAAAGGATCAACAACTGGGAACAATTCTTCTTGAGGAGTTTCTGCACATCAAAAGAAACTGTGAACAATATGAAAAAACAACCCACAATTTTCAAAAAAATTGTAACTAATAAGCAATCAAACAAAGGTCTGCTCTCTAGAATTTGTAAAGAACTAAGATATATTAGTGCCCTCATATTTAAAGACCCAATAAAGAAATGGTCATCTGAGATGAATACACACTTCTCAAAGGACAAAATTTAAAAAGTGAATAAATAAATGAAAAAATGCTCTACATCACTAGCCACCCACGAAATCCAAATTAAAACCACACTGAGATACCATCTCACTCCAGAAAGAATGGCTATCATAAGGAAATCAAGAAATTTTGGAGAGGTTGTGGGAAAAAGGGTATAGTTCTCCACTGCTGGTGGGAATGTAGACTGGTTTGACCATTGTGGAGATCAGTGTGGAGATTCCTCAAAAGAGTAGGACTGGAAACCCCATTCAAGCGAGCTATCTCACTATTGGGAATTTTTCCAGAAGACTGCAAACATTATATCATAGTGATATATGTGTATCTATGTTTAGAGCAGCACAATGTGTGATAGCAAAACCTTACAAACAACCAATATGTCAATCACATGGTGAATGGTTGAAAAAGATGTGGTATTTCTATATAATGGTGTATTACTCAGCTATAAAGAATGAGAAACTTGAAGCATTTATATTGAAGTGGATGCCACTTGAACATATACTCATAAGTGAAATAAACCAGACACACATGTGCAAATATCGTGTAGTCTCCCTAATGTAAGAAGTCAAAAGTATAAATACAAATAGAAATGTACAACAAGAACTAAATTTAGTCAGATAGTTTGGGCAAACTGAATGGCATATGCTGTAGTGTACTAATCTGCTTTTCTTCTGGATGGCACTTACCAACCTAAGTTCACAGATCAAAAATTAGATAAATAGAAGGGCCGCAAGGTCAGCCAACATTTTGACCCTGGCCTTAGAAGGTCAGTAAAGACTCACGACATAGGAGAACCTGTACTATAACATCATGAAACTCAGTTGTGGTCCAAATTTTCTGATCAAGGAGATTATTGAGCCACAGAGGAAGTAGATTGATGATCTATAGTGTGCCTGGGGAGAGTCACATGGAGAGAAAACTTTCAGGCTCTCACAGAGAGCAAACTGGTCATGCAATGGCGTGATTCATGCACATGGCTGACACAAAGTATCTACAGAGTAAGGTACAGGATTATAAGATAAACCCTGAGGGGACTTGACTGATTTAATCAGATACAAAAGCTACATTTTTTGTTATATAGGTCTTGTTCTATCTCGGTCTTAACCATCCAGCTGAAAAGTACAAAAATGAGGTATATAACTCGGGGCCATTATAATAAGTTGAGCTGTAAATGGCTGTAGTCAACAACTTCTTCAGATAACTCATTATTATTGTGGACTGCTGGACTGTGTTGGATTGTGTCACCGAGTTCTGCTACCTATAAACTGTTTAATGACAATGGAGTGCCCATCTTTGACATGTCTAGACAAAAAAGGGGGATACAAAGGAAGAACCATGATGTGTTTGTATAAACAGTACAGTGAAAATAAATATGCTGTGCTTCTGCCTAATTCTATGAGGAGCAAGATTTTCACTAATAGTGGTTGGATAGGATATTATGTTGGCTTCTAGTACTATGGACAACCACTAGGAAGATAACAAGGTAGAAATTATTAATTATTGAATCTGTAATATAATTTAGCTTTAAAAATATAAGAGAAATATACAGCTACATTCTCTTAATTCACTGATTAGAGACATGTGCTATAATAGTGTCTGTAAGTATAATATCATGTATGCACCTTGTGCAATACCAAACCATTATGAAACTTTGCAATGTATTCATGATCCAATCTGTCGTGCTAATTTAATTTGAACCTGTCTCATTGCTATTTGTTCTTCAATAAATTAAAAAATAAAAACAAAATAAGTTCCAAAGCTAAAAATATAAATAATAAATAAATATAAAAATGCTTTGACTGAAAAGAAGTACATTGCATATTGTTGTCTTTGGAGCAGTTATTTATAGTTCAAGATGCAGACATGATATCTTGTCTAAGCAGTATTAATTCTACACTTCCATCTCATTGAACTAAGAGAAATTAGCTGTATATCTATGCTATTTTGTATACACAGATCTATATATTTTCTCACTACAAAATGGTCTTTGTTTATATCCTCTCTTTATTCACTTTTGTCAGAGATGGATATTCCATTGCCATTCATAAATTGTAGGTTCATGAATTCAGCAAAGTAAAACAATACAGTCCAGGATACCATAATAATAGTGGGTTATCTGCATGACTGGCAATGTCAGAAGTTGTATACTTGAGCCTTTCACAGCTCAGCATATTAATTTGTCTTTACTTTTTTCATCTCTTTTTTCTACTCTTCTACTGGATGGTTAAGACAAAGGTAAAGCAAGACTTATATAACAAAAAATGCAACTTTTGCATCTGGCAAGTTCAGTCAAATCCCCTCAGAATTTACTCTGAACCCCTCTACAGAAGTTTGTAGAACTTTTGTCAGGGTCAGCCATGTGAATGAGTCCGAGCCGTGGATAACACTGCACCCATGTTTATTGCAACACAGCTTGTCATAGCTAAAACTTGGAAACAAGCCAAATGCCTATTACCTGAGAAATGGATAAAAAGATGTGGTATTTCTATACAATGGAGTGTTAGTCAGCTACAAAGAAAGACAAACAAGGCTTTTACATTTAGATGGTTGCAACCAGAGGCTATTTTCATAAGTGAAATAAACCAGACCCACATATGTAAATATTATAATGTCTCCATAATGTAAGAACCTGAAAAAATAAATGAAACCTAAAAGATGTAATGGATATAGAAAAATGAAAGGATACTAAACTTAAGGAATAAACAATGGAAATGAGGGAAAGAAGAAAATATAGGAAAAAGGGAATAGGGAAAATCATATAATTATATATACACAGAATAGTTGAGATGATTGTACTACTATTTCTTTCAGTATTTTTGTTTGTCTTTTTAATTTTTTTCATTAATTTTAATGAAAACTAAATAGAAAAGGGACAGTTTAAAAATAGATTAATAGGACCATTTCAATAATTAATACATTGCACATTGTTGTCTTCATAGTAATTATTCATAGTACAAGACACAGACAAGATCTCTTGTCTAAACAATATTTGTACAAATCTTTCTTATCCTTGAACTAAGTGAAAGTAGCTGTTTATCTATCCTATTTTGTACACACATATTTTTTTTTCACTACAAAATGGTCTTTCATTTATATCCTCCTTATTTGTTTTGTTTTGTCAGAAATGGGTGTTCTTTTACTGCTAGAGAAGCTGCATTTGGAGGAGTCTTTAAGAGACCTTTTCATACTTGACATTGTTCAAATACTGTTGGTACTTGAATTCAGCAAAACAACCCAATATAGTCCAATAGTAGTGGGTTATCGGTAGAATAGGCAATAGTCAGAAGTTGTTGACTTGAGCCTTTCACAGCTCAGCATATTAATATGGTGTTACTTTTTATACCTTGTGGTTATACTTTTCCACTGAACCAAATTAAAGCAAAACCTATATAACTAAAAATATAACTTTTGTATCTGACAAGGTCAGCTAGATCCTGTCAGGATTTACTAACTGAAACCCTGCACCGCTGTTTGTAGATCCTTTGTCAGTGTCAGCCATGGGGATGAGTCACGGCCATTGCTTGACCAATTTGCTCTCTGTGAAAACCTGAGAGATTTTCTTTTCTCTCTAGCTGAGTCCACTTAGGTTGATCAGTATCTTTTCAAAGAAGCAGTTAATGTTTAAAATGTTTACTTTGACTAACTCTATATGCTAATATCTGTAATCTGAGCAACTACACTGAGGACAGCTATGTGCAACGTAACAACCATGGTTGAATAATTTTGATCTGGTTCTCTTATATGTGCCATCTCTAATGTCTTTATTATTACTATTATGCTCTCTTTAATACTTTAAAGAGAAATAAACAAATAAAAAAATGAAAAGGACAAAGAAAGAGTTAAGGTTCATTAAAAGGCAGAGTTAATGTTTGATAGTTTGATCAATACTGCTTACCTATATCTGATAATCTGAGTAACAAATTTGATGAAAACAATACACAGAAACAATTATTGATTTCAAATTTTGTACCATTTTTATTGTCTTAGGTTGTATTATTTCTTTCTTCACATTATTTTGTTTGTTTTATTTTCCTCTGTAAAATGAAATTTAAAAAATTAAATAATGATGGAGTAAGCTTCACAATCTCAAATTAGATTTCAATATAATGGATAATAAAAGATCTAATATCATGATGGTAATGGAAAATGTGAAATTAACTATTTGACAGAATGAGAATAAACCTTCTGATTCTTCTCAACATCTATTTTTGACACAGTGTATTTCCTCATACTCGTATTCAGAAAACACAATATATAAAAAAGAAATGTCCCTTGGAAAAAATTTTTATAGCTTTGCATTTCCCTTCACTTATTCTGTGCTGTTTAGTGTCAAGCTCAGTTCCTTGCATATGCTAGGCAAGCACTCTACCACTGGGATGTGTTACACCCAGCCCTATATTTAATTTTACATGAGCAAACATCAAGTGAATGTGCTGCTTCTCCTCACCAACAAATGAACTAAGCAGAATACCTGGATTAAAGGTAAAATAGGAGAGCTGGCATTATGTTTCATATCTGTAATCCCAGTACTCTAGGAGAGTGAGGCAGGAGGATCATAAATTCAAGGCCACCATAGGGAACTTATGGATACTCTGCCTCAAAATGAAATAAGAAGGGATCGAAGAGAAGGCTCAACATGCAGACCTTAGGTTCAATCTCTCACACCTCAAAATAAACAAGAAGTACATCAAAGTATATATAGCCGCAGGTACTTCAGGCTAGAGAATCTACCTTGAATTTTATGAAAATAAAGTGAGTTTTACTTAAGGAAATGATTTATGTGTAGGCCAAATGCAAATGGTTAACAGACTTCTGACAAGCTTTATTATTTTGTGATTGTATAAAATAAGTATATGTCTATGCAACATAAAATTTCTTATTCTGTAGTAAATAATCAGTATGCCTAAAAAGGATTATGGTTTCTCCTAATGAAACCATAAATGTAAGCACAACATTTACCAAGTAAGAAAGTCAGTATGGATGGATGTTACAAAGTGTTCTGAAATTGAATGTATTTCCATAGGCTAATGAAAGGATTAATGCTTCATATAAAAGTCTCAAAATAAAAATTGCCAATAATGTGTAGTAATAAAAATTTCATTTAAGCAAGATATTTTTAATAAAAACAGAGCATCTTAGTTAATATAATATTGACTGCAAGTCAATTGTGAAAATGACAATGTCGTTTTACTCATAATCATGGAGTATAAAGTTGATGAAATTTTGCTACATGCCTGTGATAGAGTTCAACCTCCTTGTTTGGACACACACGTGGTGAGGGCGTCTTTGGCAAAGAGTTCATTGAGAGTTCAGGTGTTTGGGAATAGGAAAGTCTTCTGTTGTTATCTGAGGTTCGAAGCGCAGAGTGAGTTGCACTCTGCCACCCAAGACAGAACAGGGTAGGTCACATCCGCAGAGTCCCTCTTCAGGCTGAGACTTGGTTTCAACAATCCCAATCTGATTTATATCAGCCACAAGCTCAGGAGAGAAATAATCCAGGGCCACATTCCTGTTATGGAATGGAGGAGGCTAGAGAGGAGGCAAGGATATTCAGCCAGGTTTTTATTTGATGAGACTCAAAATTTGAGACATTTTATCATTTGTAGATGGAGGGAAAAAAAGTCTTTCTAAATGTGATCCAGGTACTGCTTTGCTCTTGTTCTGTATTTCTTGGAGAAGAGAATCAAAGAAAAAGCAAGGGCTAGAGAGAAAGAAAATGGGAAATAAAAATTGTCTCTCTCAAAATCAATGAAGATTTATTAAATAAGCAAGTAATACAGAAATAAAGTAAATGGTGAAAATCTAGCTGGAAAGGGAATAAAGAATTTAAATGTTCTGAAATTCATATGTTGTTTCAAGAGGCTGTGAATATATTACAATTAAACTTTATTGAATAAAGGTTGAACATTTTCTGGAAACTCAAAAAGAATAGAGTCAAACTTAGAAATGTAAATAAAAAGTGGAAAGGTATAACAGCTCATACCAAAATAAAGTAATAAAAGAGAGAAAAATAAAAATTGAACAGTATGACAAAAATCACAAAAAATTATTTAAATGAAATGTATTAGTAGCTGCTACATGTCAAATCTAGTTGTAAAATTTATTTGTTAAGTTTTAAAAGATTCTGCATTCTGCCTTATTTAAATCATAAGGAAACCGAAAAGTTGAAAATGATTCAAAAGGAAATAACAGCACATAACCAAAATAAACCTGATCTAGTTTTATTAACAACAGGAAAAATTTGAAGCATGAAAATAAGTCTGGGAATAACAGAGCCTTTTTTGAAAGATAAAACTGTCTAAGGAAAATATTTAAAATTTTATGTTCTTTCAAAAAGAATCTCAAGATACATAAATCAAAAAATTGATTATAAGAACGTCTAAACAAAATAACCAAAGTCAAATATGCTAGCATATTTCTCTCAGTAAGTTTGAGAACAAATAAATAAGACATTAGTGGAAAATGTGTGCATACCATTAATAAGCATTGCTTTAAAATTCTTACAGAACAATAGGTTTCTGTATCTGAGAACTGTAGACCACCTATTCTTTTAGAACATACATTGGAAACATAGCTGTCATAACTAAACATAAGTTCAGTTTAGTTATGGGCCATAAGTTAAAACTAAACAAATTTTAAGCTAGAATAAAATAGAATATGTTTGAAAAATACAGTTGAGCTTGAAATCAATTACAAGAAGGAAAAAACCTTGAAACTTCCCATGTGACTAAAAAAATCAAGAAACATACTTCTAAAACTTTCTTCATTGTAGAACAAATAGTACAAAGGGCAATAGTTTGAAGTCAACAATAAATTGAACACACATATGAAACTGTGAGATGTAATAAGCACAGTAACTGAAGGGAAAATAATGAGGTTATTTGTGTATATATTAAAAAGGAATGCAATAAAACTTTAGCTAAATACCTGAAGAAGTTTGAAGCATAACTAAAATAAAAGTAAGAGCACAAGAAACAATCAGAGGCAAAAACGTAAGTTACTAGATTGTTAGGAAATAGCAAAACATGTCAGGAGAATATTTTAAATATTGATAAAAAGTGCCCCTAGAGTAGAAGGATTTAGGATCGTAAGTATAACACAATGCACAAACACTAAATACTGCTTGAGACCCCATGCAGAGGATACAGGTGGTGAAAACTTTACCAAAAGTGGAACAAATGTACTCAGAAGTTCATCAAGCTTCAAGTGTGCCAGACAGTGGGGCAGCCTAGGGAGAGAAACACAGAAAAGAGCCTCGAGGGGCACACTCCAGTGTGGTCCGAGCCGGTGCCAAGGGGTTATGGGGGCTGTGACACTCAGAAGGACTGACCAGTACTGATCAGCATTTCTGATCTGGGGTGGACAGCCTTTTCCACATGGCTAGTGTCGGGCAACAAGCTCCTCACGACCAGGACACTCTAGTCACAGGATACAGAAATACTTGGTTGAGGCATAGCCTGCAGAGTGAAGGACTTCCACCTTGCTTTTCTACATTGAAGACACTGAAAAGATAATATAAGGATAACAGGAAAGCCCCACATCAGCACTTCACAATAGGGATGAAGTGAAAGTGTTTTGTGAAGAGCAAAAGCACAGTACAGTGAGAATGAGCCAAGAAAAAGTAGAGACTCTGCTGGGTCCAAAAACCATGAAAGAAGTTGGAATCTGTCTGGAAATGTTCCCTGAGACAAAATTTCATGAGAGCGTTTTTACAGTGAAAGCAGAAATAAATTCTAACCTATAGTCTCTAGGGAAAAAAAAAGTGGAAGCATTCTCTAGCTAATTTTCTGAGAAGAGCATAACATGTAAGCCGTAGTGCAACCAGTACAAAGGGACAAAGAATTACAATTCCTTACCATTGAGAAAGTAAATGCAATAAAGCTTGTGTGAAATACTAATAAATCTATCCCAGCAGTATGTGAAAAAACAATCCACCTTATTGCCAAGGCAGTTATATTAGGAATGCTGATATTTTTATATTAAAGGTTGATAATGGTAATTATCATATGAACAATGTAAATAGCATAATTAGCTTAATAGATACAAAGAACTTCTGATAAAATTCAAAACTCATCATGGTAAAAATGAAAACCTCAGAGGTAACAAAGAACTCTCTTGTTCCAATAATGCGTATCTATAAAAATCTTAAGCTCACATTATCCTCACTTGTAAAATATTAACAGCACTCTTTTGGAAAATTAAATCAAAACAAATATTTCTGTTAGCACTATTCCCATTCAACTTTTTGTTGCAGATTATGAAAACAGACAAAAAAAAATAATAACAATAGTAAGAGAATCTCTGCAGCAACTGGTTAAGAGTATCAGTAAATTATAATTTTAACTAATAAAACTAAACTATAAATTATTAATTTTAGCAAGTTTTCTGGAAGAGAAATTAGTAAGCAAAAATCAAGCATATCTTTAGCACTACAGTGAAAAAAGCTATAGATCTTTTCTGAAAGCAGCCAGAATTGTGAACTAATAATTTATGTAAGACCCCTACAGAAAAGATCACAGAATTTCATTAGGTGATATTAAATGAGACCTAAATGAGTAGAGAGATAAAACATTCTCAGACTGACAGTCTCAAAAAATACTATTAAGTTGCAATTTTCTCGAAAATGAGTTATCAATTTAGAACAATTACATGGAAAGCAACAGTAGTCTGGGTCTATATTCACATTTGCTTTTGCATGAAACTTGAGAAGCTCATTTCAGATTTTTTTCTGGAGGGGTAAAGAGCCAAAAATACTTAAGTCATTCTCAAGGGAGAACCAGCTTGGGAGCTGCCTTTTCAGCCATCCTGGGCTCATCGTGTGAGACAGACAGATGTGTAAGAAAGTGTGGGCTTATTTCAGAGAAAGAAAAATTTAATAAAATAAAGATTTTTCTAACCAAATTCTAGCCCAATCTCTGGAGCTACAGACTCAAGCAACTCTGCACATTCTGAGTATTTCTAATTGAAGGTCCAATGGGCAACTCAGAATTACTGTGTCTGATGTTGGACCTCTAATTATTGTCCTTAAGTCCAGCTCAGCCTGCTCTTGTTCAGCATTTTCTTTCTTGTGTTGTGTCAGTCTTCTTATATATTCTGTTGGCTCTATTTAAAATATGCAATATTTGACCTTTTTTCCCCCTGCCTTAATTTGAAGCATCTGGTCAGAATGATAATCCTATCTGACATCTGCTACTGAATCAGCTTCCTAGTTGATCACTTTGCTCCAGCATTCTTTGAAATATCAAGCTCATTGGTCTAAGCCTCTGATGGCTTCCCAAAGTCCTTATCATGGCCTCAAACAGGCACCATACCATCTGTCCCTGTTAACTCAAGGATCTCAGATTCTCCCTGTACCTCTGCTCCTTCAACCTAGCCACACTGCTCTCTACTCCTCAGTCTTCCCACTGTTGAAATATTGTTCCTCTAATAGCTTCATCCTAGCATTTCTGTCTCCTACCCTCTATTGATACTTCCTCAGTGGACCTCCTCTGCTTACATTTCAATCAATACCAGTGTCATCTCCCTGTTTCATCCAGGACTAGTTTCCCTCCTTCGATAGCACTTGTCCTCCTATTATGTTTACACAATTTGCCCACTTTTACAATATCATTCTCTAAGTCTGTGAACTATGTGCAGCAGAGCAGAAGATGCCACTCACCAGGTGACTGGGAATCATCCCAATCAGTGCCTGTCCCCTAAATCCGGGGTGCCGTTTCTGTATTTCTGCTTGCCACGGCAGAAGGAATCTATATTCTGCACAGTACATTGGTCTATAGTATGTGCTCAAACAGGGCCAGGTACCCCAAATATGTATCTCTACAGAAGTGAACAAGGTCCCACACAGATGACAATACAGTGATGTTACTGTTGCTAAATGGCTCCAAGATTAACTTTAAACCTTCCAGTACTTGTTTAAGAAGTTACAACCTTAGTGTTGTTACTTTGCTCAACAGTCAAACCAAAAGTCTGATTTTAAAAAGCCTATAAGAGCTGAGAGTGGGCCACATATGATGTCTCCCAGTGGACACAAAACTCTCTTCCAGACAATGTGTGTTAAGTGTGCTAAAACATACATCACTGTCCTTTTTGTGTGTGTGCTTTATTTGCATAAAATATTGTAACCATAGCTTCAAAGACAGTGATACTACCAGAAAATTTAAGAAGAAGAGTGTGAAAACTGCAATAGGATTTGTGAAATGGTCTCAAAATATGTTAGTGTCCTGACAAAATGAAATTTTAAGTGTAATTTTTGTGCTTAAGAACTAAATATTTTACCAAGTTGTGCTGGTGCATGCCTTTAATCCCAGAACTCTGGAGGCTGAAGCAGGAGGATCATTGCAAGTTCAAGCCAGCCTAGTGTACAAAGGGAGCTCAAGCCAACCTGAACTCCACAGAAAGACACTGTCTCAAGAAAAGAAAAGAAAGAAGAGAGGAGAGGAGAAGAGAAGAGAAGAGAAGAGAAGAGAAGAGAAGAGAAGAGAAGAGAAGAGAAGAGAAGAGAAGAGAAGAGAAAAAAGAAAAGAAGAGAAAACCAATTTTTTGGTTTGGTTTCTTATGGGAAAGATTCATTCCGTTTCTGAACTTTTTGTATTTAAATACAAGTTTTAAATTTAGACAAGGTTTCAGTGTACATATGGTGTACACAGAATGGTGCTGGAAAAGGACCATTTGAGTGAATAGCACACAGGATTGAACACACACCCTCTGTACTCACAGTTCTCATGTCTGCAGATCCCCCATTGAAATACTTCACCAGAACAGCAATACTAAACATTAAAGATTGTGTTTTGTTATATTTATCCCTACACAAAATAATATAACAACTACATACCACTTACACTGGATTAGGCAGTATAAGTCATCTAAAGATGATATGCATTTGTTCCTATTATCTATACGTAAGACAATTTGTGGGAGAGCCATGAGAAACCATGGGTTTGGGTATCTGAGAGGGTCCTAGGGCCCATTCCTAGTTAGTTGAGGGACACTCAGTCTCATCAGCCACGTAATGCAATTCCTCATCTGTAATATGAAGCGAAGTGATTTATCTTTAGGGTAGAATAGAAGATTCCTACTTTAACCCCATGCATTTTTCAGTCTTTACAGCACAATCGGTGCCTTGGATGTAGTCCCAAAGCTGCTGCTCACGTATGCAGCTACAGCCTCACTGTCTTACTGCCTTTCCCATGAAAGCACTCATTGTCACAGAAAAGACCGACAGATTCATGATAGTAAAACTAAAGTCTGCTTTTCATTAAAAGTCACCACCAAGAAAACGAAAATGAAAATTCTCTGTCAATTCACCTACTACATTTAGTTAAAGCCAACAATGGGGCTGGGGTCATAGCTCAGTAGAATAAGCGCTTTCCTGGCAAATGCAAGGGCCTAAGTTCAGTCCCCAGTTCTGAAAAAAAAAAAAAAACTACAGTGGATTAGTTTCTGATATGTACACATAACTTCTACAAAAGAGAGACAAAACAGATAACTCATTAGAAAAATATAAAATACTTCAACAGATAAAAGACATGCCCCAAATAATATGTGCTCAGACACATTGACATATGCATGTACATGTTTATATGGTATACATATATATGCAAACTTACATGTATTTGGAAAATATGTAATAAGTTTGGGGATAATTATTAAAAATGCAAATTACAGCCCTGAAATTCACAATTACCTACGTCTGGAATATTAATCAGGATGTCCGATAGCTGTCATTTACTAATTGTGGAAGTCATTGGAGGTAAATGCTTTCTTATTGCTACTATTTTGCAAATTTGTAAATGCATCCTCTGTCATTCTTTTGGGAAGGTGCTAGGAAGAAGCTCTTCCTTACACTTACCACCAACAAGATTAAGTACTGCTCAGAGCAGTACTGTACACAAAGCTCACATGGAAACACCCAAACAGTGCACCCACATGGTGGCAGGTGGGATCCCAGGAATGTCATGCCCCGAAGAAGCTGTTGCAGGAACTGGTGACTTTCATACACAAACAGCAAGGCCAAGGAAGCAGCACAAAGAGAGACACAGGTAGAACAATTCCGTTCAGGCAGAGTAGGAAAGAGGTAAATTGAAAGGTATTGTTGAGGGCGAGGGACCTATGGGGAAGAAAAGGACAAGCAGAGCAGCATGCAACATGCAGATGGGGGAGGGCTTCACGAGTTCAGGGATGGAGAAGCACGGGAAGGTCAACCCTTTTGCGGTTCTCCTGATATTTCACATGTTTTCACAAAATTTTAACATTACCATTTCTGCTAAATATATATATTTCCTGCTTTTTCCGTGTGAGTTTTCAAAATTAAAACAAGTCTTTGGCTTGATGAACTTGAGTTAATGTTCTGCATAATAACAATGTTATGCTCATAGAGAAATGCCGAGTTTGAGGCCCATTCCTCCGTCAATGCATATTTTTTGAATATCTGCCTTGTGCTAGGTAGTTTTCTAAGCACTGAAAATATAATGCAGAATAAAACAATCATTATCTATAAGAGTGACATTAAGATATTGTATCTGCAATGCAAGGCAATCAGTTCCATGGCTTGGTTCAATCTGTAGCTCCCCTAAACCACTGCCAAATTTAAATTTCCAGTGTGACTCAGGGTTCTGTGCAGGTTTTAGTTCCTTGACCTCCTTCCTTACAAAGCAGGCATTTTGTGCAGCAGCGCTCACAGGTGTTCATGGGGAAAAATTATATGTCAGTGTGTATTTCTTTCTTTTTCTTTTTTGGCAGAACTGGGGATTGAACCCAGGCCCTTGCACTTGCCAGGGGATGTTTATTTCATTGAACCATCTCCCCAACCCCTTTGAATTTCAAGTTATAACATTAATGTGATTTATCCTTGTAGTTTAATACACATTTCTCTGGAAAGTACTTTTGCAGTGAAATTATAACTAGGGTAGCAATGCTCTACATCATTGATAACGTTTCATCGTGGTCTTGTTTATCATATGTGAGTCAATGCTGCTTGCCTCTCAGGGGAGCATAATGCAGGTTGGAACATTACCCTGAGGGTGCACGAGGGTGCTATAGGAAATTATCATCTTCACTACTGAATTTGTACTCCTTATTTCACCTAAGATCCCTTGCAGCCTAGTAATTTGACTACTCATTTAAATAGAATCACATAGTCTATGTCTTTTTGTGTCTAGCACATGTCACTTCGCATAATACTTTCAAGTTTTGTTTATGGTGTAGTGTATGGCAGGATTTCCTTACTTTATAAGGCTAGATAATATTTCCTTACATGTATAGATCTCTTTTTCTTCACACATGCATCTGCAATGGGCATTTGGGTTGTTCTGCTATGGTGAGCAATGCTGCCATCCGTGTGTCTCTACAAAGTTTCAGTCTCTGCTTTGTTCTTTGGAGTGTACGTGCAGTAATGGGACTGCAGGATCACATGGGGAACCTGTTGACTTTCTTTCTTCAGGACCACCATGCTATCTTCTGTAGTAAGGCACATGGGTTCCAATTTCTCTTCTTCTTCTTCTTCTTCTTCTTCTTCTTCTTCTTCTTCTTCTTCTTCTTCTTCTTCTTCTTCTTCTTCTTCTTCTTCTTCTTCCTCCTCCTCCTCCTCCTCCTCCTCCTCCTCCTCCTCCTCGTCCTTCTTCTCCACCTCCTCTTCTTCCTCTTCCTCCTCCTCTTCTTCCTCTTCTTCCCCTTATTCTTTTTCTTCCTCTGTGCTTATTTTCTGCTTCTTATTTCTTTTTATCTTTTTTTAAATAATCATTGGTTGTTTTTGAACAATAGATTTCCAGTACCCTCACCACTACCCCTACCCACACTTCTTCCCTTTCTCTTCTTTTCTCTGTCAAACAAGTAGCAGGATCAATTGTCAAAAGACAGGAGGATCTCTCAGAGGAGCTCCTCATTTGTCTCTGGCACTGTACAAAAAATGCTGCTGTGTTGGTGGTGTGCATCTGTAATCCCAGCATGCTGAAGACTGAGCCACACGAATCAGTGCAAGCTCACAGCTTGCCTGAACTACATACTGAAATACTGTATCAAAGAAAGAAAAAAATCATTGTCATGCTCATTCACAAAAAGGACTTTCAGTTATTCATCTAATTTCATGGTGCTTGTGGAAACTTTGCTTAGATCCTCCCTCTAGGAACAAAGTCCTTATTGAAGTAAAACAGCCTTCCTTTCCTTCCAGCTCTGATCCCATACCCAAAAAAGTACTAGAAACCTCTTCAGTGTTCTAGCTGTCTTTGACCTTAGCTCGAGTATAAAAACAAAACAAAACAAACAAGCAAAACAAAGAGGAGCCATGTTCTTGGGTTAGAGCCAGTTGTCCTGGCTGGAAACAACTTTGCAGAGCTCTTTTAGTGAATGGTGATACCCTGGTGTTCCACAGAGCTTGTAGGGAAGTGGGACACCAAGAGACCAAGTTTTGGCCTCAGAGGAGACCTAGAGGCTGCTGTCGTTGTGAGTTGTGTCCAGTTTAGAAGCTGTGGGAGGCTTTCCCCCACAGGCTCAGAGGCAGGGCCTGGAAGCTGTAACCTTGCCATCCATTTATTTTGCTGCCCTGACAGAAGGCAGCACATTTTTAAAAACACTTAAACCCATTGTTTCCTTTTTGGTGAGGAAAAAAAAGAGAGAGTGCTAAAGAATTTTAAACTTCTCTAGCAGTACACTTACTCATAGTAAGATTAAATTTCTCTTTCCTCATAGAGTCCCCAAGGCATCGTTATAATGAAAAAGTAGGCATCAGAAAAACACGTACCCAGCCACATCTGCAGGAAAAGTCACTTTTTGGATGACCCATGTAAAAATGTCTTCAGGTTTTATTCTAATTGCTGCTCTGTAAGCCCTTCCACCTCTAGGGAATACTAGAGAACCACTGCCCCTTGAAGATCATGACCCTGACACCGCCCCGTTTGTCTTGACAGACAGGACTAACAGAACTGATGGGTGCTTTCAGGAAGTCTAGGAAGGAAGCTACTCCTCTGTCCCTGGGGGAACACACACAAGTGCCGCTCACAGTTCATCCAAGTGGTGCTAGCTCTCTCTGTCTCCACTGAATCATCTCTTTTCCCCTTCATTGTGTCCCCATCCAGGACAGGATAAAAAAGTCACCAGTGTTTTGAATGGAGGGAAAATGTAAATTTTTAAATTCTAGTTTATTGAGTGCTTCCTTCAGTAAATTTTCTTTTTGTAAATTTAAGTTTACTGGTACCAGGAGGGTAAGGATTGCCATACTTGCCAATGTGGCTCCTGAGCCAGAAGCAGTATTTGGCCAGTATCCTGCTAAGTGTAGGGCCATGAGGCTGTAATCTTTGCACTGTGGGAGGCTGAGACAGGAGCCTGCAAATTCAAGCTGGAGGAATTTAGCAAGATACTGTCTAAAAAAATGCTAGAGATGGAGAGAGAGAGACAGAGACAGAGACAGAAAGACAGAAACAGAAAGAAATAAAGAGAAAAACAGATACAGAAACAGAAAGACACACAGAGAAAGACAGAGACAGAGGGAAAAAGGGAAGGGAGGAAAGAGGGGAGGAGGAAATGAAATGGAGGAGTAGAGAGGCGGAGAGAAGGAAGAACAAAAAGAAAGGAAAAGAAAGATAAAAAGAAAGAGAGAGCACAAGAGAATAGAAGAAATGAAAATGTCCTGAATCAGTCACAGTAGCACAAGCCTGTGATTCCAGCACTCTGCAAGGGTGAGCCCCAGAGGATTCCAACTTTCAGCCCAGCCCACACAACTTCCTGACTTAGCAAGACCCTGTCTCAAAATCTATAAAAGTAATAAAAGAGTTAGGTGTGTAGTCAGTGAGAAAACTCTGGATTTAATCTTCAGTACTGCTAAATGATTAAGTAAATATTGTTCCATTTTCTTGTGCTCTTGCCATAACTTTATTATAATTATTTGTTTATCTTTCTCTTCATACTTTATTTGCACCTCCTATTATGGTATTCCCTTTTGCTTAGGATTTTAAAATGCCCCTTGTTTCATGGGGTTACTTCTTTTAAGATCTCATTTTCACATTTATGAGTCTTCTTGAGGCCCCACTTATCACAACCATTGTTTGTTTTGTGATTTATATCATGAAACACAAGATACATTTTTTTATGTGATTTGGTTATGGAGCATCTTCCTCTTGCAAATGATTGAACGGGTCCAGGCTTTCTTTTAGATATCTCTTTTCTGATACATGTAAGGGCAGAAAGGAGATTTGAAAACTAACATCAATTTTGTCTGTGAAAGGACCAACATTCAGAAGCATCAACCGCGCCACGTACAACTAGGTTTGCGAAGCCGTTAATGTGACTCACGGTTGGTCACACGGTTGCTAAACTGTAAAATACTCTATCTTAGAACACTTTTAATTTCTTTAGATTTTGGCTTTCAGATCAATTCTGTGTGGTCACTACAATAGGTACAAACATTTTTCTCTCATAAGTGAGGGTGTTGAAGATAACGACCTAAGTTGTCTCCTCTCTATGCCCACATGTTACTTACTGGACATCACGTTCACAACATCCGCAAATATCAATACACACCGGATTAGCTTTTTATTGTCACAACAGATACAATGCTAAGTAGTACAAGTAAATACAAAGAACAATGAAAATGCCATCTGTTGTATAATGATTACAGACTACTGGGACGCTGGTGACAATACTGGTACCATAAGCATGTGCTTCAAGTAGTTCTCATTAATTAAATTAGTACTAGAATAAACTGTTTATGGAAATTCTAAGAATTTGTTTGTAAGTCTCCACTCATAAGGAAAACCCAAGCGCAAAGCTAAGAGAACAAAATTGAAAAATGAAAAATGACAATAATAAAGAATTATTTATTTCTTCTGTATGACTTTCAGCCACCTACAAAACTGATAAAATCTTCAATGAAATCTACACCACCTACTGCTGAGAGTTCAAGTCCCTTGTATAAACAAAGGACTCTTCTTTAAATGGATAGGAAGGCTCCGCACAGAGGGGTGCTACGTCCCTTTCTGTTCTATGTTCCCAGGTCCCAGGACAACCTACTTCTGTCCAAGAACACCCACATTATCAATTGCACGAGCCCCAGTAATGTGCACCCTTGTGTCACTAAGTGCTTATCTCCATGTGTGGTTCATCCCAAGCTTTCTGATGGGGAATTTTTAAGTGAGGATTGAGGGTGAGGGAGAAGGTTCTTCAGAACCTTCAGGAAGGAAGCAGATGGTGGGGGAACATCAGTTGTGCCTCCCAGCCATTACTTGCTCTGTTAAATATATCAAGACAGGAAGTCAGAGAGATGAAGGGACCCCACCCACCAGATACTGTGAGATTCATGAGGGAAAGGGCCTGTATCTTCACTGCAGTCTCTGTTCATTCGTTTTGTTAGTGTGGTCCATTTCCTCTTCTTCTCTGGAGCTGCTAGGCCTTCAGTCACCCTGCAGTGGCCTAGTTTTGTTCTTATTTTTGGGGGGTATCTTACAAAGTCATTTGAACTTTTTGTGACTTCTGTTTTCTGTTTGAAAAAATCTAGAGGTGGATCCCTTTCTTAATAAAGTGCCACGATGCAATTCTACACTTGCCTGCCTCTAGAAGTGCCTGAATCCAATAATAGAAGAAAGATCCCCTGTCTCTTAAAAGGAGTGAGCTGATGTTTGAAAGACATCAGTTTTTTTTCTGTGGAAAACTGCTAAAACTCCAGATTTACATCTCACTTCACCTAGAGTCGGAATGTCTCCTCCATAAAAACCAGACTGCACAGGTTCCAAGTGAAAGTGGGCTTAGAACCAGGAAAAATGTTGCACATGAGCCAGTGAGGCCACCGTGAGCACAGCTTGTGTGAGTCATGGGGCTGAATAATAATAATAGCACTTTCTACAGCAGAGCTCTTTTTGCTTTTCATTATACTTGTTTTCAGATCTATTGCTTGAGGTGATAGAAGAGATATGATATGGTAATATTAAATTGCCAGGCAAAGAAACTGAGTTGATTTGCCGAAAATCCAATGTTCAGCTCATAGCGGGACAAAGATTATTTTCCTTTCAGGCAATATTTGTGTGTAATTTTTTTCTTTTCTACTTAGCCCAGTTGGAGCCAGAAAACTGACATCTTAGACCGAACGACTATCCCTTTTCATAACTGTACAATGTGGATTTTGCTTTTCGTTCCAACATCTTTAATAACTATTTTATCCTTTTTCTACTTGAAACAGAATAATTATTAGCAAATAATTTTACATGAATTCACAAATCCAGAAAAACAATTGTTAATATTTACAGTTAAACTTTCTAATTATACAATGAAAACATTAAAGAGAAGACTTAGCTGTCTGAATTCCTGAAGTCATACAATACACTTAGACATTATGGTGACCCAGCACTGGTGGAATGCACTGATGGTCCATAAATTTAATTTTGAAAAAATCCAACTCAAGAAAATAAGTTTCTTTGCAATGGCATTTTTCCCACTGTTGAAATACACTAAAAAGTTTTTCTGCATACAGGTTGATGTCTCACTTCCAAGTTTTATTCTTTACTGTAATGATAGTACATTCATAGCATCATATTGCAGACAAATCTTAGAAAAGGGGACACAGATCTTTGTTGCTTGATTAAAGCTGGTTTAAAAAAATTAAGTACATATCAGAAGGATTAAATTTCCTTCACCAAGAAGCCCTAGTTTTCAGTGCTCATAACTAATACCTTCTTCCTTTCTCTAGTTCTTTTACCTATGTTCAATTTTTCTTAAGATAGAAGAAGAATGAGACTTCTAAAGGTCATCTGCTGTAGAGTTAGTGGCAGGGTCACTGTGCCCTGAGGCTGCCTTGTGACTATGTAAAGCTGCAGACCTACTCCCTCAGTGCTGGAGGCCAAGAAAAATGCTGTTCCCTGTCACTTGCTGAGCCAGGCCTGGTGGCCCAGTGTTCTGCCCAGGGCTAGAAATTCTTCCTGACTATGACTTTTCTCTCTCTTTACACTGCTATAAGGTAAAATAAGCTTTAAGATTTAAATCTGAAAATATAGTTAAGGTTCAAATCTGAGCTTCAAGCTCTTAATATAAAAATCAGTGTGTATTTGTATATGTGTGCATGTTACATATGTGGTATTTTCTCTATCCTCAATGACATGCATGAAAAGAAAAACAAACGTACTGTATGAGCACTATTGTTGGCCAGGCATTTGCTATTGAAAGCTATGACATGGCTGAGAATCTGCTGAAACTTCTCATCCTGTCATGCTGCCAGTATAACCAGTACCACCCATGCTATTAAAGGAAGGTCATGGCCAAACCCACTAACAGTTACCAGACCTCTCCTGAAAACCACTGGAGGTGACAGAGATTTTTCGAGTAGCCAGCTAGCTGACAATAGAATTGACAGATGAATGCAAAGCAATCACTTTCAATTTTAGTGTTTCTTGTTTTCATTTATGTAGTTCTCATTTGTAGTTGGTGCCTCCTCCTAAAGGAGATTCCGTTGGCCACAGGAAGCCACGGATGCATATTTCTTTCACTTTGCCTCTTGTGGAGTAGAGTCTAGACTCTCCATTGTGATTAACAATGCATTTTGTCATATAGATCCTTTCCCATCTTCCTTGCTTCTTGCTCATCCTGTTTCTTATAAGGATTTTCAGGAGTCAAATATTTGGATGATATGATCCAGAGTGAGACCAGGGTTATGCCTGCTCTCACTAGTCCTTAATGTGACAACTCCATTGTCTCTCTTAGATGTGGTTTTCTTTGAGATGAAAATTTCATACTTTTACACATGTGCTCTGCTTGAGGTATATTCAAAAGTTTGCATATGAAAAGGTTTGATCTGATGTTAAACATTTTCCTTCAAACAGAAGGAAAGAAAGCACTATTTCTTATTAAATATAAGATGAAAGTCTTAAAGACATTCAAAACTACAGAATTCATGAGCTGGTTTTGGGATATTATGCATCAAAACCTAAATCCAGCTACTTTTTCCACCCAGTCATATAATTTTACTGAACATTTGTGAACACTGAGAGCCTATTGTTTGCATAATTTGTTCCTTCCCCAGAGCAAGGTGGTTGGATGATGAAAAGCACAGGATAAGGGATAGGGAAGTGATGATTTTCTGGTATCTGTTAGGTCACTCAGGGAAATGATAACATTAAAAAGGGGTTATCAGCCAGGCATGGTGGTGTAGGCCTGTAATACCAGCACGTGGGAGGCTGAGGCAGGAGGATTGTTGTGAGTTTGAGACCACCCTGAGCTACAAAGTGAACTTAAGGCCAGCCTGAACTGCACAGTGAGACTCTGTCTCAAAAAGACCAAAGGGAAAAAAAAAATATAGTTAACTGAGAGCATATGGGGCCAGGGAGATGGCTCAGAGGAATAAGTGCTTCCCTGGCAAGTGCAAGGGTCTGAGTTCAATCCCCAGTTCCACCAAAAAAAAAAAAAAAAAGGGAGAAAGAAGCCAGAATACTTCCAGAAAGTAAAAAGGGGTTATCTTCAGAGAGAATACATGAAAAAGGGCAATGGCTCCATGTTGGCTTATAGTGGATCAGGAGAAAATGAAATTAATACTGACTTTCTATGAGTTGTTATATTAAACCTTCTTTTACATAATTTCACTTTCTCCTACTATAACACAGTTTGAATAGATTTTTAGGCCAATTTTTCACAGGCATATGTGCTCATTTAAATAAAAATTAATGCATCTAAGTACCTACATAATAAATGTGGGAGCCTGGATTTGAACTAAAATCTTTGACTCACAAATTAATAGGTAAAAGAATCTCAAGCATAAAAATTAAATGATAGGAGAGCAAATGGTAAAGGCAGAACTACTAGAACCATCATAAAAACATATAGGTGGCAGAAATATTTATAACCTAGCAAGACCAGATGCACTGAGAGCAATAATGTCTGTCTGTAGCAGGATCTGAAGCAACATAATGATACTAGAGAAAAAGAGAGGTATATAGAGAGCATGAACTCAAAGTGGAAGAAAAACTTGATGAGGTATTAGGTGTATGTTGATGAAAAGATTACATGGAAGACACAGCATCTAATTTCCATAAACCTACCATTTCATTGAACTGCCTAATGGAACAAGAAAATCTCTTGATTCTAACGAAATCCCTTTTTTAGGAATGTTGTTGTAACAACTTTAGAAGCTGAAATATTTTCCAACAATTTGTTCTCCAAAATTCGAATAGTTTCTCACATAAATCATGAGTTCTGTACCCACCCAGAAATAGTGACAAAAAAAGACTAAAAGTTCATATTACTAAGAGAAAAAGAAAAAGAATCTGTTTATCCATAAAAAAATCACTAGCCAATTTATGTCTCTGTGGAAAACATTTATCTGAAGTAAACACTCTCTAATATTTCCTTAAACATATTTTATAATCTCCATTTCAATGTAAAATATTTGACTCTTATAAGTGCCAATGATTGATTAAGTTCCTAAATATTTACTCTATGCAACATGTTCTAGCACTACTTTACTAATTTGGAAATCTTAGCAATAATCCTTGCAAGACCTTTTAGAAGCTGCCCAGGATTATGTTTGGGGAGCCCACTTTAAATCTCCAGGACACTGTTGTCCTTACCATCAATATTCCTCTTCAAAGAATTAATCACAGATAAAATGTTTAAAGATGCACTGCTGCAAGTAAATCTTGGCTTCCTAAAACATATATTTAAGGTTTAAATGTGAACTTCAATTTATTTGTATAAAAGTCAGTGAGTTCTAATGCAGCCCATACCATCATGATGAAAGACACCTCCTTTGCAGAAATGTGGAGAAGGGAGTGTGTACCCTTGGTGGCCCGAACTCTTACCATCATGCTTAGTGCCTCCTGTGGTTTTTAGTTCCTCCTCACTGCCACCCTCTGTATGCAGATACTGTCATTACTCCTTTTATGCCATAAGGAAGCTAAGCTTTAATGAGATTAAGAAAGCTATCTAAGGGGCAAAGTAGAATTGAGAATTGAACAAATGCCCTTCTGATCCCGGAGGGCTGGTCCTTGCACATCTCAATAGAAGTCAAAAGAAAGCCTGTGCTATGTTCCTGAACAAGTGCTAGGTCCAGAAGCAAGAAAAGCTGCTATTAAATATCACCATGACTGCACGCTTTCTGAAAATGGCTCCTCCCCACCTCCCCATGTGGTTTATATACTGCAGTGCCTTAAGTGGGTTTTCCAGAAAGATGAGCTGCTGTGGGTCCTGTGCGAGGTGATCCAGCCTGGTGGTACAGTGAGGAGACAGGAAATTGAAAGTGAAGATGATGGTGCCCTCTCCTGCTGGGGTCTCAAGTCAGGACAGAAACCTTGTTTCTCCCACTATCTGGACTCTCTATGGATGAGGTGGATCTCCCTTGAAAGGTCTCCCTGGGCCATACTTGTCTGTATACACCTGGCCTAGTAGTGCCAGAAGCCAGATAAGTCCTGAGACTGCCTGTCCCAGGGGCCTGCCACAACATGCCCAGATATCAGGGGCTTGAGAGAGGAATTGGGCAATGATGTTCTCTACATCAGGCACCTTTTCTGTAAAAATTTTTAATCATTGAGAGAGAGAATACAGGGCCAGGGAGATAGCCCAGCAGAGTAAGTTCTGGACTTGCAAGTGCAAGATCCTGAGTTCAATCCTCCATATCACACACAAAAAAGAGAGAGAGAGAACACATACTTCAAACGGATCTCAGATGATAGAAAGCTCAGATAAGGCTATGAGTACTTTTTATTTTTTTCACCACAGTACTTTCCCCAAATGGAATAACACCTGAAGAATAAGGGCTTTGCAGTTTTTTCTTTGTGTGTACATAACAAGGCTATATTTCTTGGTTTCAGTTAAATTTATTTAACATATATTTGTCAACTAAATGCTATATGACTTCTACAGATTGTACTGTAGAGTGTGCATATTATTTTACATTATGTCAAAGTGGTGATCAAAATGTGGTGAATATTATGTTTTTAAGAAATTATTACACTAAAAGAAATTACCAATGATTTCCTTCAGAATTCTCCCCGTCATTTTGAACATAATTTTGTTTTTAATTTTTTTTAATGTATTTTAGTTCAGGGTCTACAAGGTCTCACTACAAAGATCAGACTTATAGTGATCCTCCTGTTTTTAGCCTCTGAAATGCTGGGATTACAAGTGTTCCACCATGCTCAGTCTCTGTGTCCTCCCCAGTACATCCCGGGAGGGCATGTCAGAGATCAAACCAAGTAGGTGCTTTAATTCACTGAGCTATCTGGCCAGCCCTCATTTTGAAGATATGTAATCCATCATTCTTGCCATTTCCTGATCCCTGTATGTGTGTGTGTGTGTGTGTGTGTGTGTGTGTGTATATATATATATATATATGCAATTGAACAAGCAAGAGAGACACTTTCAAACAAAAGTATAATTGATGTTTGTAGATAAAAGTAACACAACAAATCAACTTTCTGCTAGTGTAAAAATCAGCAGGTGTTAGAAAATATGCCACAGAGGAAACAGAACTTTATGGAAAGACTGGTAAATCCTACATGGATAAAAAGGAACAGAACATATCATTCTTGGAGATAGGAACTGGTTTTTGCAGATGAAGTATGTTATGTTCTTAAAGGAAATAGACTAAACAGTAGCTGCTTAAAAGTTTGGGTTCAGTTTGATCCAGTGTTTATTTTATGAAGTATTACATGGGCCACACTATTCAAGGTGGTTTAAGGAGTAAGTGTCCAATATGAAAGTCCATGTTAGTAAGCATGCTATTTCAAGCGATTGCAGTAATTAAAAAAGAACTAAATACTGAATATTTTTTCTTTCAGTATAATATGTGAGCAGTATTTGTCTTTGATAATAAATGGTTCTGAGTCCTAGGTCCTCTGATGCACTGAATTGGAGCAACAATGGTACTCAGGCAAGAGGAGGTTGGGGTGAAGAGGAAGGAAATGCTAGCTGTGGATATCTATGTAGGTCTCAAAAAAATAGGAATAAGTTGTGAAGCTGAAAGGCAATGATGAGTATTTATAGGGGATCAAGTAAAACGGAGTAAGTTTGGAAAGAGTATATGTCTCCATCTCAGAAACTCCTTATAAATTGCACACTTGAAAATAATTCAGGAAAGGAGTGAAAGAGGAAAAATAAAGAGTAAGAAAATCTGGATTGTGTAGTGCTCCAGTCATCAAATGCAATCATTTTCAAGAAATATGAGCTGCCTCCCAGCAAGTAATTCTACAAAATGGTTTCATTTTCTATACATTCAAATCATTACTATAATATATGAAATTTAAAGGAAGTAAGCAGACTGAATGTTCTATTTTTATCCTACATTTTTAATATGTTAGGCTGTGTTTGTGAGGAGACACCCACCCCCTCAATACTCTGTGCATTTCTATTTGGCAAACTTCCTAGATTGTAGCTGGCTTCCAGCCACATTTTATGTCCCTGTGCCATAGGAGGACTGAGCTAAGATTTTCTTTTGCATAGATGATAAAAAAATAGTGAGGTACATTCAGCGGAGGTTGAAAGGCAGAGACAAAGGAGAGGAGTATAAAAGTGATAAAGACTTGATATACATGTATGCCAACTCCACAGAAGAATTTAATCCATATGCCATCAATATACTGTGCACTAAAACTAATTATCCTTTGACCAGACTTTCATTTAATTGACTAACAGCATATAATATAACAAGATGCTATGACCGCTGTATGTTAGAGGCTTCAACCCAGCATTCTCTAAAAGTGCAATCCCAATCAAAATACCAACACAAACTTAGATAAAAACAATCCTATAATTCATTTGGAACCATAAGAGTCTCAAAATAGTGAAATCAATCCTGAGTAACAAAAGCAGATCAGTAGGCATTACCATCCTGATTTTCATACTATATTACAAAGCTAGAGTTAAGAACCAGCACATGTGGCCATGTGGATCAGTGAAACAGAATAAAGGATGCAGAGAAAACCCCTGGCACACTCGGCCATCTACCTTTTATAAGGGAGAGGCCAAAGCATATGCTGGAAGACAGAAAGCCTCTTTAGCAAATGTTCTAGGATAACTGACTCTGCACACAGATGATTGAATTCACACGTATCTCTCATGCAGAACTAAAATCAAATTAAAATGGCAAAAAGATTTAAATATTAAAGCAAAACCTATGCTGGAGGATAAAACAGCTAAAACTCCAGAAGATGTAGGCATAGGCAAGCACCTTCTGAACAGAATCCCAATTGTACAAGAAATAATATCAAGAATCAACAATAAAATTACATCTAATTCAAAAGCTTCTGTACAATCAATGAAGCAACCAATACAGTGAAGACACAACATACAGAATTGGAAAAATTTGTCCAGTTACACCTTGGGCAAAGGACTATTAAAATATATAAAAAGCCCAATAAATACATGATGAAATGTCCAACATTGGTTGCCACTTGAGAAAGGAAAATTAAAGCAATTTTATTTTACTTTGTCATTTTTGAGACAGGGTCTCACTATGCAGTTCAGGCTGGCCTTAAGCTCACTTTGTAGCTCAGGCTGGTCTCGAACTCACAACAATCCTCCTGACTCAGCCTCCCGTGTGCTGGGATTACAGGCCTGTGCCACCACACCCGGCTATTGAAGCAATTTTTTTTTTTTTTTCAGAACCGGGGATTGAACTCAGACCCTTGCACTTGCCAGGGAAGCGCTTATTCCACTGAGCCATCTCCCCGGCCCCTTGAAGCAATTTTAAGACATCATCTTACACTAGAAAGAATGACCAACATTAAGAAATCAGTAACCACGTACTCTTGCTATGACGTACCAATTGTTGCCATAGTGTCTCTCAAATAAATGTTTGGGTTTTAAAAAAAGAAAAGGGTAATATATGAAAAAAAGAGACAAAGGAAAATAAATCAATTACAAATCCTGACACTGGTCCAGGAGAAAAGGAGCATGTTTACATTTTTTGATGCAATTATAAACTAGTACAGCCACAAGGGAAGTCATTATGGAGTGTGTTCAAAAAATTAAAATTAGAAATTGTGTTTCATCCCTTCTGGATATCTTCCCACAAAATTTAAAGACATCATCTTATAGTCAAATGCACAAAACAACATTTATAGCAGCACAATTATAATAGCTAGATCTCGGAAGCAATCTATGCATCCATCAGCAGATAAATGAATAAAGAAAAGTGGTATTTATACCATTTTTCTCTTACATGACAAATCCAAAGTATAAATAAGGAGAAAAAAGAAAATATAATGGGAAACAAGGAGATATTTTTTTTTTTAATGTGGGAAGAGGACCAAGAAATATTGGAAGGATGAAGAAGATCAGAAAACAATTAGGTGGTGCTACACAGAGCAGCTCCCAGAGATGAATGTCGTCACTACGTACTCTAAAGGGTACTAATGAAAATTTAAAAGTGAGGGTGTTCTTAGCTTAAAACCAGTTGCAAATTCCAAAGATTAAAATCTGTGTGAAATAACGCTCCTGGCTTAAGTTCTGCAGTTATTCACAAACTTTTTTTTAAGCAATATTCATAATTGAAAATAATTGGAAATGATAGGAAAACATCACATGTTTTTCCTTAGAGAAATGAAGGAGATTTAAATGCAGTCAGTATCTTCAGTTTTCTGTTTAAATTGACCAACTGATGGGTACAATATGCAAAGAAAATTTGAGGTTGGAAAATATAATCTGCACAGTTTAGTGAATAAAAGCTCAGTGGTTGCTACATGGCATTTGGATAACTGAAAATCCAGCAGTGATCAGAAGCAGCAAACACTCAGTATTGGCTGCCATGGCCTTAATACGGAAATTCCCTGGGCCATCTGATCCCCAAGGTCCTCCCCTTCAACTGCACTCACCCAAGTGCTGACTGCCAACTTTGCCTCCACTCCTGGGCTTTGTCCCCTCCTTCCTTGCTTTCTGCTGGGGATCTTAAGCTCGCCCCATTATCATCTCTCCTTCCTTCCATCTTTCACCTAGTTGCTCCACTACAGTGACCACATAAAGGCCAAGTTTCACTGTCATAAACAAATAAGAGTATGAGGTTAGACAGTAACACTTGAGAAAAACCTTTGTGTGCCAGAATTTGAATTTCCAGGGAAATATGCCAAGATGAGGGAGGGTATTCCTCCCAATTCACCTTGCCAAAAATCCCTTCACAGCCTCTGCTTTTCAATATAGGTCTGATCTCTGTGCATTTCCTGGGCCCTTTGGATCCACAATGATGTTTTCCTATTCTCTGGTTCTTAGCAATTTGCTAGTGGCATTATTATGGCCCAATTGCATTGCCCTTTATTGCTGCACTTATTTTACTGTACTAGCAAGATGATAAGCAATGAGAAGAGCATCTGGACCTCTTAGTTTTCATTCCCTTAATTATGTATTATTTTTAAAATGCATTAAGCACTGTATTTTAATTAAATTAAGCTGGAGCAATTATTTGTTCTTATCTGTACAATATGATGGGTTAGGTGTCTCAAGTCCCTCTCCATCATAAAATTCTAGTATTCTATGACAGTGACTCTGCATTAGTAAGTATCTCTCTCTGGGACAACTGCCACTTCTGAAAGAAGGGGTGGGTTCATTCTGCTGCTCTGTGGCATCTGTGCATTCACTGTCTAACCTCAGCCACTCCTGTCTTCTCCGTTTTCTCACTCATTTGCGGACTATCTTGTCCTTTCCCCACTGAAGCAGTTGTTTCCTCTGGGTTGTAGCAGCATGAAGCCTCCTGGTGTGGCACAGCACCAGCCCACTCCCCCTCATTCCCTGCTACTGTTCCTTCGCTGTGTCTCCTGAGAACCCCTTCCTTCCCTGAACAGGCAGAAGCATCTGCATGGTGACAACCCCCTTCTGGGCTTACACGGCTTTGCCTGATCGGCACCATTAGGAGGGTAGAGTTTTTAATGCACTGCCAAGTGCCCTTCCTTTTTCCTTGGCTGCTCTGGGGTCCTTTTAGATGTTTGGACCCTAAGGAAGAAGGAAGATGAAGACAAAGACACATGGTGATAGACAATTGAGAAAGCCACTGAATGGATTACAAAAGAACATCCAGTTTGTTCTCTTTTCCAGACTAAAGTCCATATATCTGTTAACATGAGACTTTATGCCCTGGAGTTGGAAAAGCAAGTTTTATAGCAACAATAATATTTAACACCAAAGCTGTTCTTTGGTAGAGTGTTTCTTCCATATTTCATTAAAAAGATATAGGGAGAGCAGTGGATAAAGCAGTGAATGTGGAGCAGAATTAAGATCAAGAAGTTCTGTGATTCTCAGTCTTCATTAAAACCTCTCACCACAGCAGACCATTGCACCCAGGATATGGAGCCACAGAAAATCTCTGAGACTTATGTTGACAGCAGCACTTGATGCCCACGCCCTGGATGGCGTCACTGTTGTCATCTTCCAACACTGCCTTCAAGGATACTGCTCTCAGACAGTTATCAGACTTATTTAATACCAGATAAGCTAGCTTTAAGTTGTTCTGGCAGCAGTGAACTTAAAGCAACATATCTCTCATGATGGAATTTCAGGGACTGCAATGAACTTAAGGGGAAACACTTACTCACTTGAGAGGATTTTCTGTTGCATAAAACTACACAGATGGATAGATGGTCATGTAATCCTCCTATATCTCCACTAACTAAATAAATGATTTACATGCACAGCAAAGCCATATTATCATTAATAAATCAAAAACTATTTGAAAAGTAATCAAGAAAAGATAAATTTTCCACCTACATCAGGAAAATCACCAAAGCACCTTAAGCTAAGCAAAGTAATTATTGACTGCTTAAAATCCCATATTAAATTATTCATACATTATTGAGGAGAAGATAACTCCATAGGGAATTTCTGAGACTCCAGAAATAAGGATATAATCCTTGAAGTTATATGAGCAATATATACTAACATTGACTTTTTTGGTATATTAAAGCTGTTCTTTTTTTTTTCTCACCAATATTACAAATCATGGTCCTACAACAAGTCTCCAGCTGATAAGTGATTTTGCTTCTGAAAACTTATTTATAAGACTGTGTGTTTTGAACTTGGGATCAATTTTCCAATACAAACTACATTAAATGTGTAGTGAGATCCTTGGACTGACTCATTAAAAAATAATTGACTCAAAATGTCCAAGGGAAGAGCACATAATAGCACTTTGCGAAGCTATCAATACCCATGTGAGCACTCTTGGTGTCTAGTGAGTTCCGAAACTTTTAGATTTTGACCGAACAAGACTGGGTGTGGCGGAAAAAACAAGTCTTCACAGGAGCAAATTTCAGTAATCAGACACCACCTCTTCATCTGACTGCAGAGGCCTGCAAGTGCCGAAGTCTTCCGCCCAGTGTCTCATTGCCCTGAGCCTTGGCTTCCACTGAAAACTGTGAGTGCCAAAAATAAATCTTCAGAATTTCAATCCTAACTCAGACATATATTGTTGCCCAATCTCATCCCTGTCCTGCTAACACTCAGAGCGCCTTGCAGTTGCACTGTAATCTAATTGCCCTCATCTCTCTAACCTTTTTGTTAACTTTCTCTTTCATTTTTCTGGTCTTGGCTCAAACCTGGCTCTTCCAAGTGAGCATATTCATTCTTAGTGTGTTAGTACTTGCTACATAATTGAAGACAAAGAAAGGGACACAGTGGTGTCACTTTTCTTGTTTCAGTTTGCTATTATGTATTTCTCCACACCACTGGAAAAAATACAAAGAAAAAAGACCAAATAAGGCAGTTTTTATGATTTTTTTCTCTCTGACATAACAGAATCTTCTTTCCATCTCCACAATTAATGTTGTTCCTCCTTTTACACATGGAAATTTTGGATCCTTGGCTGCAGGATGTTGATTCCAACCTTGGAATATTTCTCAGGCCAAATGCTACCCAACTCTTCATCTATAGCTATTGTAGTTTTGAAACAGGACTCAGTGTATAGGCCTGGAATCTCTATACAGCCTGGCCTTGAACTTGCAAAGATCCTTTTGCCTCAGCCTCCCATTATTGGGATTATAGCTGTCAGGCCATCACACCTGGCTCGTCCATCTATAACTCTTGAAGTCATCTGCAGAAACAACTGTCACTACTATTCTCTTATAACCATCTGTCATAGAATTTTGCTACTAAGTTATCCTTACTTTCATTCTCATAGTGGCAACATTTCCATTTGTTTGTTAAGTTTGGTTTTTTCAGGGAAGGGTCTACAGGGTATTCAGGACCTCACGACTAGATCAGACGCATAGCGATCTGCCTGTTTATAGCCCCTGAGAGGTGGGATTACAGGCATGCACCACCACACGCAGTGACTTATGCTACTGAGTTACCTCCCTGGCCCTGTAGTGATATTTCTTTTCTTTCCTTCTTTTTTATGTATTTGGCATAGAGTCTCACTTCACAGCTCAGACTTGTAGTGATCCTCCTGTTTTCAGCCTCCCCAGTGCTGGGATAACAGGTGTTTGCCACCATATCCAGTCTTGGTGTCTGCTCAGCATGTCTGGGACAGGGCCTGGGAAGCATGTGGTACTGGGGGATCAAACCATGGTCCTTGAACTTCCTCAAGCAGGCACTTAGTCCACTGTGATATCTTGCTGGCCCTGTAGTTACATTTCCCATAGCTCATTCACTACCTTATCCCTCAAAACCCACAGTGCAATTACTGTAAAACCTCCTTCCAAACAAAATAGTTAATCATAATTCTCAGAAAACTATATTTCATTCCAAAATTTTAGGCTCGTTCTGTATTTGCTTTCTCTTTGCAAGCCTTGCTCCCAGGATGTATTACTCACTCACTTTCTCCCTGCTGATGTTATATCCTGAGTTTTCTTGTTCAGTGTCTCTTGCAAAACCTATCTCAGTATTAATGTGACATTCTTCTTTCACCAAAACAGCTGAACACTATTTGAGAAAAATCTAATGGTGATGGAGACCAAATACCTTATATTTGTTGCTTTGTTTAGATGTGGGCAAATTCTTTCTTACATTTCTAATTTTCAGTTCAAATGATCCACTTTCTTCATCTATAGCTCATCCATCATCTGCAGTAGATTTTCTTCCTCTTTCACTGAGACCACAGAGCAGAAATTTTCTCAACTAACTGCTCTAATATCTACAAACAGGGCACATTATCCATGAGGTGCATGTGTAGGGCCCATAATATTTTCAGGACCACACTAGGATATTATGTTTTATTTTTAAGTCAAAAGGAAAAATAGAATGTTCATGTTAAATAATGTTTTAATGTATAATATTAGTATGCTCATTTTTATACAAAACATAATTTTCACATGTTTTATGAAACTTATGAAACCAAAATTTCAAGATCTTATGAAACTTGAAATCCAGCCTTGCTCGCAAAGGTAGTGCATTTGACCTTGAGCCATGGGTAATCCTCTGGCTCAGTGTACCTGCAGACATTCTGGGTGGTGAGGTCTTCCCCTCCACCAGCACTCCATGCCCTGTCCAACTTGCCACTCTGATAATCACATTCTATCAGTGGTGCCCTTCAGAGCCCTGGACTCCAGGATTGTCATTCCATGAACCCTTATCCTCTGGCAAACTAAGTGGAGTCTTCTCATTCACCCTGACTGTGCTCTGTGTAAGGTCTCCATGAACATTGTCTGAGTGAACCATTATTCCTACCAGGTTCCAGTCATATCACGATAACTGATTGATACATGAACTAACTTCAGTGATATTTTATTTAATAATACATAATGTGAAACATTGTTCATTCATTATCTTGGAACTCAAGTCAACAGTATTATACCTCAAGTGTGATCAATACCTATCTAGTACATGTACAAAATTCTCCAACACATCAACACTTCCACGGGGGGGGGAGGCGTGGCACTTGGAGCAGTGAAATCACCAAATAACACAGCGCAGAGCATGATACTCTCAACCCCAGGAGCAGGACTCTTGTCGTGGCCAAAGAATCTCCTTCTCTTGACCTCTCCTAAGTGTCTCAGGTGAGTCCAATTTACCCCTACAATTCTGAGATTATAAACAACTCTAGCAAGTAGGTGAATCCCTATGCACAGAATCTGTGAGTAATGAGGATGGATTATGCAGCTCCTATTTGACTGAATTGTGTCCTCCCAAATTCACATGCTGAGGTCCTTAGTCCCAGTAATATAGAATGCAGTTGTTTTCAGGAATAAGGACTCTAGAGATGTAATAAATGGAGCTACTAGGTACAGTGGCTCCTAATCCAAGTGTCTGTGAAAGAAGAGGCAATTAGGACAAACTGCACAGAGCAAGGACCATGTGAGAGCATGGTGAGAAAGCATATCTGCAGCCCACAGAGAGAGGCCTCGGAAGAAGCCAATTTTGCCTGCTCTGATCTTAGACTTCTATCCCAGGACTGTGAAAAAATGCTCATCTGATAGTTAAGCCTCTCAGACTGTGGCTTTGGACTGTGGCATCTCTGGAAAATGAACCCAACAGAATCAAGTCACTCATTTTTCCTCTTAGATTTCCAAGAACAAAATCCAATCTTATATATTTATTTTATTTGGCCTCTCAATGGTATGTGACACACTGGATCAGTTTTTCTCTTCTTAAAATTCTTTGTTTTCCCAGTTGGTTCTTCCATCTAGTTTCACTTCTACAATTTTATTTCTTCTAATTTTTCTTTTGGAAACTTGGTCTTTATTAACTGTGCTCTTGTGCTGTTAATGTAGGAACTAGATCCAAAACTCAGTTCTTTTAATTGTGTAGGCTGAACTCTTTGCCATGATTCACAAGCTCTGCAACCCTGCATTTCCCTGACTCCACACAGTAGCACTGTCTTCCCCATTAATTGCACTGGAATCCCACTGGCATATCTGACCTTCACAGTAGCTCTTGACCCTAAAACCTGTGTGCACATGGTCATACAAATCACCCAGGAAGTGGCTTGGTGGCCAGTTCTCTCAGGGGTCCTCAGCATTCATCTCTTTTTTGAACCCCTTCTCATATACTTCTCAACTTTACATTGTTGAGTATATGAAAGGCTATTCAAAGTTGCATTTTCCTTCCTTCCTTCCTTCCTTCCTTCCTTCCTTCCTTCCTTCCTTCCTTCCTTCCTTCTTTTCATCCTTTCTTTCTCTCATAGTGCTTACCTGTCTCCTTCCTCTAGATTATTAGGTCTGTAGAAGAACAAAAACATGCTAGAAAGAATACAATTAAGATTTCTAAACTGAAACACATATCTGATCTGTCTTTTCATTTATAATTGCCAAAACTAAATGACATAAATAATGATTATAAATAGGCTCAATGAAATAGTATTAAAATATGGGAGTAACAGTATACCTCTACAGTCCCAGCTACTTGGGGGATGAGACAGGAGGCTTGTTTGAGGCTGGGAATTCCAGGCCACACAAAGGCTCCGTTTCTAAAAGGCAGTGGTTAGTTTAATAATATCACAAAGTCCATTTAAAACGATAGCTGGAAACAGAAGTGCATTGAAATTAAACAATTGCCTGGCAAAACACGAGGTCCTGAGATCGATTCCTGGTACAAAAGAGAAAAAAAAAGGAAATTAAACAAGTATTGCATATGTGTAGTTATTCAATCAGAAAGTATGGAATCATACTTTCCAGTCACTGTTTTGGTTGAAACATAAAACTTCAATATTTCAAAATATTTCAGTGTTGAAATATAAAACATCCTTCTTTTTTAAAGGGAGACATAAAAATGCATCTTTCAAGAAAACAGAAATATAATTTCTTTCCAAGTATTGTGTGTTTTTTTTGTTTCCTGGATAACATGTTTTATAACCACTTTCACATACAGGTATGTTAGAATTTGAAATGTTTTAAAATTACATAAAACAATTAGCCTCAAAGAAGACAAGGTATTTCAAGAATGCTGAGTCTTACTGTCATTCATTTTTAAAATATCTTTGTGCATTTCTATTCTCATGATTTCTAGAAAAGTCAATTTTCATTTAATATATTTTTTGTAGCTATGTATATTGACAGAAAAAGTGAAAATAATTTCTTGTGGTGACCACCTGAATCTCTCATCTCTCTCTCTCTCTCTCTCTCTCTCTCTCTCTCTCGGTACCAGGGATTAAACTCGGGGCTTTGTGCTTTCTAGGCAGGTGCTGATGCCCCTGTACTAGCTATATCCTCAGTCTAATGATTCTCCTGAAAGAAGAGCAATCTTCACCATTTGGGGCAGATTGGGACATATATAATATATATATATATATATATATATATATATATATATATATATATATATAGTTGTGGGAAGTGAAGGGGGTCTTAAGTCCAGCTAGCATGATGGTCAACCAGAACAATGATCTGGTTGCATGTATTAATGTGTGCAGAGCTGGCTAAGTTTTGCCTTTATCCCCTCAACTAACTTAGGCAATGCAAATGGGTCTGGTCAAGGTGCTGGGGTGTAGTCCTTAAAGTCATGCAGCAGGCAACAAGGCCCTACCTACGGCTTCCATGTAAATATGTGGTCTAGTAGACAAAATGTAGCCACACTGTGGGCTGAGAATGAGCCTCAAGAAAAGAGGCTATGTCTTCTCAGGGCATGGATTATGCATCAAAAGTGAGACACTGACCTCGAAACACTGGATGCTGCTCCAATCTGTAATATAAAGATTACTCTTTTGCTACCCTCTCTCTGCATATGGCAGAGGTGATTTCAGGCCTCCTACCCAGCCCAGTTCACAGCACTCATGTACTTCTAGCTACTGTCATAGTCACTCATCCCTAAGCCACTCCCTTCTCAATCAATCAATAAAACCTAGATTTGGCCCTGGGTCAAGACCTTTGTTCTGGTTCACCATCATACTGGCTGGACTTAAGACCCCCTCCACTTCCCACAACTATATATATATATAGTGTGCCTTTATTCTCACCATGCATTGCACAGGAGGTGGTAGAATGAAATTAATTAAGAATTCCAATAACTTTTCCATGGGATTACAACTGTGGATATTTTTGGACTGTGACAAGTTCTAGAAGTGTTTCCTACACATCCTTCTAAAGGAAGGTAGCCTAGTTCTTTGCTACATATAGGCATCAGTCCTATGGGCAGTGTTGCCTCAGATTCACAGTTCAACGTAATCAAAGAGCTATTGCTTCCTTTCTTTGTTTTCTGCTTTTTTGTTAGTGCTTATTTATAATAGATAATGATTATATTCCTTGTAGGGAGCTGATATTCTTACCTGTTACTTCTGTTTTGATTCCCTTCAGCTCTTTCTTTGCAACAGCCCGCCATCTATTGATCTCTTTTCCATTTGACTAAAACCTTTCTGCCTATCCTTTATTTTTTTTCTTTATTTATAGTTTTGGTTTCTCTTATGAAAGAAGTCAGGTGAAATACAAGCTTAAGGGTCTGATTCATTTCACTTCATTTTATAGCCTCAAAGTATATCCATTTTCCTACCAATGGCTCGTTTATTGTTATTCATGATAGACGTATATGCCACTGTGTTTAAATAGATTCTCTTTATCTAGTCATCTGTCAGTGAACATATAAGCCACTTCCAAGATTTAATTATGATAAATTGTGCTATCATAAATGTGGATACTCATATATCAATGAAACATTAATATCTTTCACTCTTTTTAGAAGATAACTGAAATTTCCGGATTTAGTTTTTAGGGAATATCCTGATTTCCATAGTGATTATACAACTTTACATTCTTGTTTCTTGTTTTTTTCTGGTACTGGGTATTGAACTCAGGAACTTGTGCTTGCCAGGCAGGCACTTATGCCACTGAGCTGTTTCCCCAGCCCTACAACTTTACATTCTGAACAACAATGTAAAATAGTTCTTTGTTTTCCTATAGTCTCAGTAGCCTTTGTTATTATTTGATTTCTTAACAATAGCCATTCTTAATAGGGTAACAGAATGTCAGCACATATTAAATGTTGCCTGTTTTCCAGTGGCCAGTGATGTTGGATATTTCTTCATGTATTTAATTATTTGTGCTTCTAAGAGTCTATTCGTTTCAATTTACCATTTTTGATTGGTTCTTTTACTTGGGGTCTGCTTCTTTTTTATGTATTTGGTTATTGCATGGTCTTACTATGCAGCTCAAAGTCATGGTGATCCTCTTGCTTTCAGTGTCCCCACTCCTGGGATTACAAGCATGCACCACTGTGCCCATACTTTGGCTGGCCCAGACATCCCTGGGGTTAGGGCTGGCTCAGCATGTGGGACCCAGGATCAAACCATGGTCCCTGTGCTTGTCTAAGCTTGCCTAAGCAGGCACTTTAGTCTGCTGAGCTATCTTGCAGGTCCTGCTTCATTTTTACTTCTTCATATATGCTAAATATTTGTCTTATGTACAAGGTGTAAGAGAGAAAATTTTTTTCCCAGTCTTTCCCCTCTGTGGGTTGGTTCCTTTGTTGTGCAGAAGCCTTTATATCTGATGTGAGCCCATGTATTGATTTTTGGTACTATTTATTGTGCTGTTTGAGGTTCTGTTGAGAAAGACATTGACTACATAAAACTTCAGAGTTTTGTCTATCTTATCTTTCAGGAGTTTAAGTGGTTCCATTTAACATTTAGTTCTGTGATCCATTTTTATTTTAATTTGGTACATGGTTGATATAACAATATTCAACCAATTTTTCCAGTGTCATTTACTAAGGGGACTATCTTTCCTCCAGTGTATGTCTTTGACCATTTTGAATGTACGTGGAGTTATTTCTACATCCTCTGTTCTCTTCCACTGATTCACCTGTCTGCTTTGGTGTCAGCACTAGGGTGTTTTTAATCACCATGGTCTAGGGCTGGGGAGATAGCTCAGTAGAAGAAGCCCTTGCATGGCAAGTGCAAGGGCCTGAGTTCAATCCCTGGTTCCACAAAAATAAAAATAAAAATGCTGTTAGTCACCATAGTTTTGTGACGTTTCTTGATGTGCTTTTGTTGCCCAGGATTGATTTCACTATTTTGAATCTCTTCTGGTTCTATATGAATTTAAAGATTGTTTTTCCTACTTCTGTGAGGAATGCTGTGGGTAATTTGATTACAATTGCACTAAGTCTGTATGCATCAGTTCTAAAATTATGGCCACACTGACTATAAAAGTTGTCTCTATCCCAGAACATGCTATATCTTTCCATTTTCTGATATCTTCTTTGATCTTTTCTTTTCAAAGTATATACTTTTTGTTGAGTATACTTCCACTTCTGCGGGTAGATTAAATCCAAAGTATTTAATTTTTCTTTAAGCTGTCGTGATATTTTCATTAATTCTTTCTCAGTGAGAGAAAGAGTAAATGAAACATCACCTGCAAATAGTAGTAGTTTTACTTCTTTCTTTCTGGCTATTTTTTATTTTTGTTTGATATGTTTAATGTTTCCAATAGTGTACTGAGCAGCTATGGTGACAGTGGATGTCTATGTCTTGCTCCTGCTTTCAGGAAAAAGATTTCAGGCTTTCCACATTCAATAAGATGTTGGCAGCAGATTTGTTATAAATAGCTTTTAGCACCTCGAGATCATATCCTTGAGATCATATCCTCCTACATCTAGTTTCTTTTGCATTTTTATCATGAATGGATGTTAGACTTTTGTTAAAGGCTTTTTTTGAGTGTAATGAGGTGATCACATGAATTTTTTAAATTTATGTGATTTAACACATTTACTGATGTGCAAGTGTTGAGCCACCCTTGCTTCTATGGCATGAAGCCAACATGGTCATGATGCATGAATCTTTCAATGATTTGCTGCATTCTGTTTGCAAGTATCTTGTTCAGGATTTTTGCACCTGTATTCATTAAAGAAGTTGGTCTGTAGCTCCCTCCTCTTTGGGTTGGATCTCTTTCTGGTTCTGTAATCAAGGTAATAGGAGGCTCCAGGAATGAATGACTTTCCCTTTTAATTTCATAACACAGCTTAAGGTATTTGTGTTTGTTCTTTCCTGGAGTTCTTATACAATTTGATGGTAACATACTGTGAGTGTACTGATTGAATCAAAAATCAAGATTTAGTTTTGCAGTTCTTCACCTATGAAGCCAATCTTTTTCATAACCTTAAAGTTTAATTCATTGGAAAACAATCTTCAGGTCTCTCTGTCTCTGTCTCTGTCTCTGTCTCTGTCTCTCTCTCTCTCTCTCTCTCTCTCTCTCTCTCTCTCCCCTCTCTCTCTCTGCTCAGTTACAGCTTTTTTTCAGAATGTGCATTACAAAGCAGCTTCCAGGATGTTAAACCCCTCATGCTGATTTTTTTAGCTATGTAACAATTTGTATAATACCTCCTGAATGATTTCTTCCTGGTGTAACTGCCACACATTAACCTTAAAAATACCCAAATTACAGTTTCAGTGTTTCAAAGTACCCACTGTGCTGTGTTGCAGAAAGCAGTCATTATGCAATGTATCCTATTCAGTCAGTCTCCTGGAAAACTTGCGCCTACCTCCCCATAGGGTCCTTGTGAATTTCCTTAATAAATATACGTCATCAGGAAACGGCTTCTCTCTTGAGGCATATCATCATGTTTTCAAAACGCTGAGGAGGGAATGAAAAGTTCAGGGCAATGTAGAGCTATTCACTCAGTGCATGTTTATAGCAGCCCCCTCGAAGGTTTGCAAATGTGAGCTGAGCTATAATTCTCCCTGTGCAAGGTCATAGAACACTGGGCAGCCTCAATGATGACAGTCTGTCAGTGACAAGGACATGTCAATACCAGAAACAAATCTTAACAAAGCCTTAACAAAGCAAAGGCCAAATTTTTATAGTTCTCTTTTCACTCATTTTGGTATTTGCAAAAGCTCCCGTATTTTGTTGTAAAGAGAGAAACTCAAAAAGTTTGAGAAAGTATTTAAGACATTAAAAACCAATGAATATTATTTATTGCTAAAATACAAAATATTTCCATTCAGAGAACTTCAGAGTTAACTTTTCAAGCTTTAAAGGAAAGTTCAAATAATATGAGTTGTGCTTCTTTTTTCTTTCCCAGATCTCAGGTTTTTTATTTTTCATTGTGTGGGGGAATGTGTGTGGTGGGAATTCTGCTTTTCATCAATTTGTGTGAATTTGTTCTTGCATTTTGATTTCTCTTGTAACTCTTAATTGTGATTTTGTTTGCCATTTGCTTTAATCTCTGTTTAACCCATGGAAAAGCCCCAGAGAAAATCTCCTTTAATGCAAATCCTCAAATTTAAGCAACTTTGCAAGATATTTGTCTCCAGGACTGGTTTCAAGGTTGAAGAGGTAGTCTCTCTTTTGCTTACTGACATGATTTGCAATGTTTTGGGTTTAATTAAGTGACAGAATAAATTGGGCACAGCCACCAGGAAATGTTTTGATCCAGATTATTGGAATGGAAATTCTACTTTGCTTTCTCAGTAAGTTAGAAGCCAGAATCTTTCAGCATTAGATCTGACAACAGAAATTTACTCCATATCCCCTGATAGACCTTGTAAGGAGCAGCAGGCCAGGGTGTATGTGACCAGAGGTTATAACGTTCTGATTCATTATGCTGTAGCCATGAATCTGCCCTGTTAGAGACAAGCTCCATCCATCCATTTAGCTGTCATTCTGCCATGAGCGTATTGCTGTTATGGTGAGGGCCAAGTCCACTGACCATGCCAGATGTTGTTAAGAATTCAATCCATCCTACGTGGAACACTGGCTCCTTCAAACAACAAGATGTTGAGTGAATTATATATTGAGTGGTGAGTTTTCTTGGCATTTAATTATCCAACTCAAAGAAACATACTGCCTAATTGTTTCTGAGGTTACTGCCTAGTGTATAAGTGAAAGGGATTTTGTGAAGGAATTGTATGATATTGGCAGCTGTGAAAACATTTCAAGTTATTGTAATGCCACTGAATTTTTTCATTTATTTCTAATGCCTGTGTGTCAGTAAAACTTAACAATAACTTAAGTTGTGATCTCACTGCTACATAACATCTTAGAGGAAAAATTATCCACAACACAACACAAATCTATTTTCTTTTTTTTTTTGTATTATGTTGCAAACTTTACTCACATAGTACTTATGTAACATGGTCCTACAGCTAGGAAAGATTTCTTAAATGGAAAATTGATTTGCAGAGATGGAAATATTTATTACCTGATTGTATTGTTAAAAATTATATAAATGTATCAAACTGACCCATTTTATGAACCTTTATGAATATTACATATTGTTAAAAACAGTTTATTTAAAAGGACACATAACCCAATTATTTTTAAGATAATTAATCTATTAGGGTTTACTGGAATTAGTCATAGGACAATATATATTCTAGATCACTTTACATGACACTATTTAATGGGCTGGGGAGCTGGCTTAGTGGAATAAGCTCTTCCCTGGCAAGTACAAGGACCTGAGTTCAATCCCCAGTTCTGCACACAAAAATAAAGACATTATTTGAAATAATAACATTTTCTACAATTCCAGTTCAAAATGGATTTGTAAAATTATCTTCTGCTAATAAAATTTTCATCAGAATTATGCATTTTTAGGAAATAAAATATTAGTGTAATCTATGTAATAAAAAAGGATTTTAGGCTCTTAAAAATTAATTTTCATATTGCAATATCAGTAATTTCAGAAATATTTGTAACATCTGAGGTCTGTTGCATAAACTTCCCATAATCCAGTGGAAAGCAAACTGTATCCACTAGACAGCAATGTATTCTCATCTCTTTGTGTTCTTATTTCAGAAAAGTTGTTTCTGAAAGTATTCATGTCAGTATCAGATCCCCATACTTCTTTCAGTGAAGTTGTTCCTGCTATCTGTATCACATTTAGGTTGTTTTCTAATCACACTCTGGATTCCACATACCACCATTTACAGATCTGCTCACCTATTAAGAGACCCATGCACCTCTCACTGCTCTTGTTGACTCTGATAGAGTTGTAACTATTCTTTATCATGTTAGTGCATGGACATACTTTCAACTAGCCTGGAAAAATACTTGTCAATGTGGCTGCTAAAACATGTGGCAAAACTATTTTAACTCTGGAAGAAACTGCACTCTATCTTCAAAGTGGTGGTAGCATTTGGTGTTCATTCCCATTAGCAAGGAATGGTTCTTGTTGCTCATATACTAGTCAAAAACTGCTACTGTCATCTTACTGCTTTTTGATTTATTTTGGTTTTAATTTGGTTTGATTTAATTTACCAATTAAATTATTATAGAATGTTTCCTTATTTTGTTTTTACTGCAATTTGGAGAGCATCTGGTTTCTAACAAATTATCAACATCATGGCATATTAGAGACAAGAAGGATTTCATAAACACTTTAAATGTGAAAGGTGATAGTTAATTGGATGAGGCACACTGTATTAAAAAAACATCTCCATAGCTGGATGAGCATTATTGCCCACTGTGTCAGGAAGGTGTTTCTGGAAGGGATTCAGATCTGTATTCCTAGACTGAGTAAAGAAGATGAACTTTCATCAAACTGGGAAAGCAACAACCACATTAAGGAAGGCTCAGAAAATATTTTTATAATACTTGTTAAGTAATCATCATAATAAATAATTATGACAATGATTTTTTAAATAATATATAATAATTTATATATTAAGCTCTTGCTCTACCAAATGGGATAACCATAATGCCTCCTTTGTGCCACAGGATGCCCTCAGACCTCTGCACTCAGATGGAATCGTGCCACCAGATTTCATGGTTCAGCAGCTACACAGCCAACAGATCATGGGCCTTTTGGGTTTCATTAATAGAGTAATTCACTTCCCATAGTGAATTCCTTCTTCTGTGTCTGCATAGACCCCACTGTTCTGCTCCTTTGGAGAACTGTATGTACACTGGACTTTTATAATGAAGTGTAGGACGATTGATGATAAAGTGAGCTTCTCAGTATTGTAGAAAGTTGTAGGTCAATTATAGCAGGAGACTACAATGACCTATGGATAGTGGATAAGGGTGAAGGTACCAAGATGAATCCAGGTTACCTGAATATAGATACAGATAGTTAATATAAATAAATATATATATATATATATATATATATATATATATATATATATATATATATAATTATAATTATTACAGTGAAGGACATGTTGCTAATCCTCTTAAAATTATTCCCCTCCCTTTGAACACTCTTATCTCATTGTTCTTGTGATTTTCCACATCAGTCTGGAAACCCTGTTCCATAAGTGTTGGTAGATGTTTTGTCCGTCTTCTTCTAGGTCATGAGTCAATTCACGATGTTTACTTTCCATGGTCATTTTGTCTGGGTCATTTTCACTATGTATGGGCTATACACAGTGGCTTTCTTCCAAAAACCACACAGAAGTGAGAAGAAGCCCTGATGACAGTTACACAGTGCCAGACCCCAGGAAAAGTGTGGGGAGAGCACAGCCTAACATTTTTACGTCTCTTTCTGTTAGACGGCACTTAGCAGCAGCACTAACTGCATCTTTGATCATAAAGAAGGCAGACTTGCAGAATAACTTCAGAAAGTGATAAGAATTACTTGATGAATGTGTTCAAATAAGCAGAATGTTTGGAGGAGAACTAATGGCAGTGTGTTTTTATACTACAACAAATTTTTAAAATTTAAATACCATACAGTTTCATCACATTTTATCTGCATCAATAGTATATACTTAACTAATTCTTTGTGATGTCCACTGAGAAAGCCCATAATAAGTGACATCTAATCATCAAGGCATACCCCCTGGTACCCACATCTTGTTTGTAATGTCATTTCCCCAAAGTTGCCAGGACATTTTGCAGAAAGACTTCTTTTGGACTAGGACCGGGAATGTGCAGAATACCTGGAACATCTCAAAATTCTAGAAAATGAAAAGTTTTGAAAAATAGCCAAAAATAATCACCACCCTTGGGAGATGGCCAGCAGCTATAGAACCTAAAGACATACCATTAGACAAAGTTGGAACCATTTGGATAAGAAGAAATAGCATTGGAGTGCAATCCCAAGTATGAAATAAATATTTGTAAATTATTATTTATAGAAATAGATTGTTGAATACATTTTGGAATGAGGGAAGAATATACAGTTCTTCAGTGCAGAAGAATGCTGATGCTCTGCTCTTACGAGGATGGAGTACAAGTCTCTACTCTCTCTGTACAGGCTGTGCACAGTGGCTTTCTTCCAAAAACCACACAAAGGTGAGGAGAAGCATTGATGCTAGCAGGAGAAAACCTGTGGAACACTTCTTCAGCTGAGGTGACGGTCAAGGTTGACATTAAAAGTGAAGTTCATGCAGATGCCATGCACTGCTGGAGTGATGCGGTAAGGAAAATCTTCTTTTCCTATGCCAATCAGTCACCAACGGACGTCAGAAAGTCTGAGAAACCATTAAAGTAAAAAAAGACCCTAAGGAGACATGAAGATTCACACAATGTGGTAATCTTAATGGAATTGTGGAAGTGAAAAACAGGTATTATGGGGACACCGTGTAAATTTGAATAAAGTGTGGCCTTTCTTTTCTTTTTCTTTTGTTTTATTTTTAAGACAAGGTCTCCCTGTATAGGTTAGGCTGGGCTTGATCTCACTATGTAGTCCAGCCTGGCCTCAAACTTGCAGCAAGTATCCTGCCTCAGCCTCTTGAGTGCTGGGATTACAGGCATGTGCCACCATTCCTGGCTAACTGAGGGCTTTAGAGGAAAATCATATGTCAATATTCCCTGTTCATTGTGACAAATATAGCATTTGTAAAATGTTAATTATGAAAGAAACCGTATGGTGTATGCAAAATGTGTTCATTACCTTTACAATAAAATTTCTGTAAAATTACACTGAAAGTCCAGTTGTACCTACTTAGTAACAACTGATTAAACTTCTCTGTAAAGTGAGATGACAAAAATAAAATGTACATATTTTCTCAGTCATTGACCCACAATAAAACAGAAAGAATAGAATGTATTTCAAAGTTGAGAAACATGTATCATTTTATCAAGTTTTTGACACTTACTCCAATTCTTAATACCTCTGAATATTTTTGGGATCTGTAGAAATAAATATATTCTAACTTAATTATAACTTTATCCTAACTATGCTGATTATATTCTTATTTCACTTTTGCAACAGAAAATTTCAGTATAGAAATAGAAAGCATTTCAAATTCAATCAGTCTCTGCAAGTGCTTCTGAAGAAATAAATAACAGGTAGCTACAAAGTTTTATGGATTTTAAACATAAACATGGTGGCTCATACTTTGATCAGAAGCAGCATTACTTTTTATAAAATGGCCTTGATTTCCATTCATTAATCAGCATTTGTGGTTTATTACTTGAACTAACAGAAATAGTTCAAGCTAGCAAACCTGACTCAAATTGAGTGAAAATTCCAGAATATTTGTATCTTCTGACAGCTGCAGAGTATAAACACTCTATTGGAATTGTTTTAACTCTTTTTAAAGACTTCTTAATAAGTATATATCCAAAATAGCCCATCATTAAACAATCTCTTTTGCTTTGAAAATAAGCATTTAAAATTTTATTTATCATGAAAGAGTCTTACTATTGGAATATGTGCTCTTTCTATTTTTCTTCTTTTTTCTTTTTTTTTTTTATATACTAGGAATCAAACTCAGAACCTTGAGCTTGCCAGGCTGGCACCGTGCCTCTGACTTATATTCCTAGCCCCTATGTGTTCTGTTTCTTTACTCTTTTTTTTTTCTTCCAGTCTGCGTGCCACAGCCTCAGGGATCCTAATTTCATCATGGTTGATGGTACTTTCCATTTGAGCTGGATTAAGTTATGGATCTTAGTGTTACTTTTCACTATAGATTTCATGTTTGGCATACATTATACAATTAAGTGATCAGCCACTTTATTTCTCAGTATCAATAATAACTTCAACTGATCTGGCTTTTATAGAACAGCAGATCAAAAAATGATTATGATATACTGGGGAATGCAAATATCCACTCCCACTCCCATTTTAGTCCTCCACTGTGGAATGACACACCTACCGGAGAACACTTCCTAAGGCAGCTCCCTTCAGAGCTGACTCTTAACTGGATACAGTTCTTACATACACACACTTCTGTTCCTGCTGTGCACCCTAAATGCCACCCCAGACTCTGGTTGGTACTCCTGAGACATGGCTGCCATTTTTACTTCAGGCATACCACTGTGAAAGCTGCTATGTTCTGTTGGTTTTGATTACATTTTCTGCCTTTTCTTCTCAAAGAGAATTAATGAAAAGAAAAAGGGAAAAATGTTTGAACACTAATGACTTGTCCATTAATTTTATAATGCTGGTGTTGTGCAGCAGGTGAGAAAACTTTCATTGGAAATGTAAAAGAATTCACCCAAATTTCATATATACTGTCCCCATTTCTGATGGATACAAGCTGCTTTTATGGTACACTTCCCAGCTCAAGGATGTCATTAATATTATAATCTAAAGTGGGATAGTTATTTTACCATGTCAAGTATCACATCTAACACTGGATATTTAAACAGCAAAATCATAAAATATCCCTACCCTTTTCAACTTTACATTCTCCTAAGCTGAAAAAGAGCAAAATTATTGCAAAACAACATGAAAGGGAACCCATAATCCTCATTTGCATATTTTATGATTAAGAAAGCTTAGAATAAGAAAAAGGGCAAGGATGATTTCATGTTTACGGATTAAGCAACTTGGTAAATAGCGATTCTAAGCTGAGAATGGAAACAAGTGAAAAGTTCATTCTTTTTCCCAGTTTCTTGACTAGGTTTCTCAACCAAACATTAATACCCTTTAATAGGTAAAATCATCGTTAGGACTTTAACAATGATTTTAAAAGAAGACAGATAAAATTAATGCATGATGATTTTGCTTGTCACATCTATTATATCTTTATAGGTCTATGTGCAGTTTAAACATTGATTTTTAAAACACTGCTACTTCTTACAATGGCTCTATTTTATAATTCATATTAAATGAAGTGATTTCAACTCCCATGTCCTAAATTCTCTGTATGCCTGATCTCATTCTGACCCTAAACTGATGTTTGCAGCTGCATCTCTAAATGTATTTCAATTCTCAAACCAAATATAACTTCCTAAAGTTATAAGCTGGATAACCTGCCAGGAAGGAAAAAAAGGAAAGAAAAAGAAAACTGGAGGAGAGGAAGCCAGTCCTATGGAGATTATTGATTCCAGATGTTCCAATTACTCTGTTTGGGGACTTTACTGACTTAACTTACACAAATCCTCCTCTATAAATCCTGACTGAGTCAGGTTTGGCAAAGATTGTATTCTGTTTCTCCCCAAACACCTTTATAAACCCTTCGTAGAGTTCACACCTAATAGAGGAGGAAGCAAAAATGTCATGGTCACATTAAATCTTATGGAGTTTTAAAAAGACATAGTTAACTGATTTAATGCTTGCCCACTGAGGGTTGAGGCATGTCCAGCATGCTGGGGACTTTTATGGGTTGTTTTTCTATGTATATAAATCAGAAATTCATTCCTCAAATTACATTTGATTGAAAGGATGATGCCTAAACAAGTCTCCTGTTCTAAAATGTTTTAGTCTTTATGTCAAGAAAAAAACCATGCCCTGCTCCACACTTTAGTAGAAACTTTGAGAAAAACAAAACACATATACTTAAATATATATTCATACATTCTAAAATATCATATGTATATAATCAATTGTGAATCTCACCTCAAATTAAATACACATAAAGACAATAATGTCTTCATTCTACCACTTGACCCTTTGAGTGAAATACCTGACCGAAACAGACTTATTTTCAGATTTTTTCATTGTATGGTGCCATTATATCAGTTTCTGAGACCAAATTTTTTTTATTTCTTAACATAATTAGCATACAAAGTGCCGCAATTTGCTGCATACTCACCATCCAAGGAGTCCATGCAGTGTGATAGGCTTGCAATAGCTGCCTTAGCCAGAATGAGACACTCAGCGTGGAGACTTCCAGGGACACAGAAAAATGGTTAAACATGTGCTTGAGAAATTGAAGTTCTTATCTAAGGATGCAGACATTCTCTGGCTTTTTACTCTAAGGTCAAGAGAGATAAAGTGGGTACTCCACCCTCAGCACAGTTGGACATGACTTTCCAGTAAAGGAGAAGAATGCTCTATCTCTTTGAGGGGTGCCCCCAGCAGCGCAGGATGTGATTGGAATTTCCAAAGAGGATTCATGATTCTGTAATACTGAACAACAAGGGCAAATCAGAGAATACAATACTTTTTGCAATGATATCTTCAAGTGGAAACATCAAGATTTTTGATTTGAGAATCAATGTTTTTACCAATAGTAGGAGCTCAAAAACCTGAATGTACACTGCTGGATTTGGGAAAGGGCACTGAAGAAGAGCAAGAAGAGTAGTGCCATCCTGCACCACTTCATGTGCTAAATAGGGGATGGAAGAAAAGAGGCCTCCAGAGACAGGACCAGGATATTACCCAGATGAGAAAATGGTCCCATCTTTGGGGACACTCTTCAAGATGTGTTCTTCCTCTCAGACAGAGGAAGAAAGTTGTGGACTGCAGTGAAGCCCCAGATACACTTTTTACAAGGGTGTCTTTTGAGACCTGACCAAAACAACAAATAGAATAAGTAGCAACTTAAACAGTAAGTAGCATCCTTGAAGACACTATTGTGCTATGCCTAAGCCTAATAGTTTTCAATGGCATATTGAAGTGATACTTGGAATAGTGATGAGATTTTATAGAACTAATTGAGGGTGAGGAGGAAATCATAGTTCCTTCACATGGGTGAGAGATCACATTCTCACAGTTTGTCTCAGCCCAGATTTTAAGATGAAAATAACTGAAATGTCAGCTGTCAAATAGTAAAAATTAGAGGCTAATTTTCCTAATACACAATGATCTTGAGAGTTTAATATTGTGTCACTACTCAGTCATAGATTACGTTATGTTATACTTGACAATTATAATGTTCAATGTTACAACACAAATGCAAAACTCATCCATCTTCTAAATACCACCTCACAAATACCACAAATGGTAGGCTCATAAAATATAACGAGAATTAGAAGTTGGTTCCTGCCTCCATGGAGATTATAATCTGTCAGGAGTTTCAATAGGTGAACATAAATTACTGTAAGAAAATGTTATAAAGATTTACAAGCAGCAAGTATTATCGTAAAAACCAAAAATAAATGACTATGGATGACATAAAGAGGCAGTGGAGATTTCATGGGTGCAGTGACATTTGCTCTGAATGACTATTTGTGAAGAGCGTTACTGGACATGGAGATAGAAAGAGGACCTATGTGTTATAGGAAAAAGGTACATAAATTAGGGACAGTAAAAAGAGAATAGGAGACTATTTCTGGTCCACAGGGAATGAGCTTGGAAATCATTATATTATTTTTAAAAAACCCTGACAAGCTGGTAAACTGAAAAACATCAACAGCTGTTCCTGGGGTCATCAGATAAATACAATCAGAAAGCACAACCTTGCCCTCTGACCTGAGGTGGCAGGAGGCACAGAGAAATACACTGGTGCAGAAACACCTTGCAGGAGTCAGTAGCACCCAAGCAGTAACTGAGGCACTCATTGCTGGACGCTGGGTGAGCAAGTCTGGGGAGCATACCTTTATTAATCTTGTCTCAGATTCAGAAGGTTTATCACAGTGAAAATTTTCCTGTTTCTGGTGGGGGTGGAAGGGTGAGTGAAAGAACCACTTTGAAAGAGAACACCTTGTTCTTCACAGGCTTCCCTCAGAAAGGACTACATGGAGTTCCCAACTCCAGCCCACTCCAGCTTTCCATGTGGGAGAAGAGCAATACCCAACTCGAGATCCGAAATACCCCAATATCCATGTGGGAAAAGGAAAATATGCAAAACCAACTATTTTGTCTCAATTGCGGGTGATAAAAACTGATAGCATATGTCAATTTCATAGTCCAGAAGTGCAGGACCACTGAAAATCTGAGTTTGTAGAACACTCTTCCTCCTCCTACAGCACCAAGTTGGTGCAACAGAAGGATCCCTGGCAGTCCCCCTTGCTCAGCATGGCACATCCAGCTCTCAAGAGAAAAGTCACAAGGCAAACTAGATGGCAAAAGTGCACTTCAGGAGCAAGAGTAAGCGTCAGGAACAGGCACCAGTTCCACAGGGGCACTGAGATTATTGAAAGAAGATTTAAAACAACTGTGATTAAAACAGTAAGGACACTAATGAGTAAAGTAGTCAGGATAAATACATATATGTAAACACAACAAATGGACAACGTGAGCAGAGATGGAAATTTTAATAATCGAAACCAGGTGCCAAACAACGAAAACACCACTGAAGACATGAAGAGTGCCATTTATGCGCTCAGTATTAGACTGAATCTATATAAAGGAAGCATCATTGAGCTTAAGTGACACTATAGAAATTTGTAGGTGCTGGGGAGATAGCTTAGCTCAACCATCTAAGCTCTTATCTGGCAAATGCAAAGACTCAGATTTGATACCCGGTACCACAAGCCTTGTGAGCCCTCAAATCCTGTGTGTACCACGCCAGCCACTGAAACAAATGTGGTGGAGCATGCCTATAATCCCTGTGCTGCAAGGCTGAGACAGGAGGATCACCAAATGTCTGAGTTGCATAGCAAGACCATATACCAAATAAATAAATAAAATATTTTTTAAAATAAAACAAGAAAAAAATTGTAAACTGAAAATCAAAGAAAAGGGAAAAAACCCTTACATAGCTCAGAACCTGTGGAACAGCTACAGAACACATAATATGTATTATTAGAAATAAAGCTGAAAAATCAGCAAAATATTCTAAGTAGTGGACCAAGGCACTGCAAGTGTGAGGGAGAGCTTCTGAGCTCCCCTGAACCTGTTGGACCCTTCCAGGCCAAGCCCAGGTCTATCTTGTCAGTGAGACCTTTCACTGAGCTCTTGGGACCCTTCCACCCCACCAGAGCTAGCCCAAGCCAGTCTTGTGAGCGAGAATGTCCACTGCTCTCTCAGACCCCTAAGGACCCACTGAAGCCCAGGCCAGGTGAGTGTGTGGGAGAGGTTCTGAGCTCTTCTATGCCCCTTGGACCCCTCCAGACCTGCCAGGACTGGAATACAGACCTGGGGTAAAGCTTTGCAGCTGAAGTCCCTGAAGAGAGACATGGGACCAAAACCACACAGCTAATCCAGGAGCAGAACATCTTGCAGGAGGGGCAAAACAGGTTCACCTCCAAGGGCTGCAGCATGAAGGAATTGAGCACAGTAGCCAGACCCAAGCCAGGTACAACTGGATGAACTAAAACTTAGTAGATCTGCACCAAAATGTTAGTAAATGCTAAGGCTATAACTGCACCAAAACTCTACACCGAAGATCAGAGGACAGTGCTATACACAATGACAAAGAGAAGGAGAAAAATGTAATCTCAGGTCCTAAGCCACTCAGAACAAGTGCAAGGGACACTAGCACAACTGAAATGTATGAATTAATAGGATCTGAAGGAAAGAAACAGCAGCAGAAATAGATAAAGGAACTTAGATCAGAATTAATCTCTAAAATTAAAAAAGCCTCTGCATTAAAAGCATCTAAAGTAAACAATCAAACGCAGAAACATTTCAAAATCAGAAATAATCTGCGAAGTAAAAAATTAATAATTGTTCCTCAAGAAGACACTGAAAAAAATAGAGGATACTAGAAAAGTGACATATGTCTTGAATGAGCGATACAGGAAAGAAGTAGATTGCATGAAGCAGAGTCAAAGAGATATAAAGGAGCTTAAAATTTCAATCACAAGATTGTAAAACTATTTGGGTGAAAGTGAAGATAGAGTTTTCAGGTATTGAACATGCTGTCGCAGTAATGCAACATCATGAAACTCAGTTGAGCTCCAAATTTTCTGAACAAGGAGATTATGGAGCCACAGAGGAAAGAGATCGAAGTTCTATAGTGTGCCTGGGGAGAGTCACATGGAGAGAAAACATTCTCTCAGGCTCTTACAGAGAGCAAACTGGTCAAGTATTGGCTGTGACTCATCCACATGGATGACACAGGCAAAGGATCTACAGAGTAAGGTACTGGATTACAAGATAAACCCTGAGGAGACTTCACTGACCTCATAAGAAACATAAAGTACATGTGTTGGTATATAAGTCTTTCTATATCTAGGTCTTAGCCATCTAGCAGAAAAGTATAAAAATGAAGTATACATCGCGGGGCTATAATATTAAGTTGAGCTGTAAATGGCTGTAGTCGACACCTTCTTCGGATAACTCACTATTATTGTGGAATGCTGGACTGTGTTGGATTGTGTCATAGAGTTCAGGCACCTAAGTTAGTTGAATGACAATGGAGTGCCCATCTCTGACAGGTGTAGACAAAGGAAGGGGTATAGAAAGGAAGAATCATGATGGGTGTGTATGGACAGTACAGTTGGGATAGATAACACTGTGCTTCTACATAATTCTATGAGAGGCAAGATTTGCACTAATGGTGGTTGGACAGGATATTATGTCAGCTTCTAGTACTATGAACAACCACTAGGAAAATATCAAGGTAGAAAGTATTAATTATTGAATCTTTGATGTAATTCAGGTATAAAAAATAAGATACACAAAGAGCTACACTCTCTTAATTTACTGATAAGCGACATATGGTGTAATAATGTCTATAAGTGTAATATCATGTATGCACCTTCTATGATACCAAAACATTATGAAAACAGTTTGCAATGTATTAATTTATCAAATCCATCTTGTCAAGGAATCTTAAAACTATCTCATTGATATTTGTACTTCAATAAAACAAAAATTAAAAAAAAAAGAATATAAGCAGAAGTAATAGCAAAAACTTCCCAAATATGAGGAAACAATTTGACATTCAGGCAACTGAAGCATACAGAAATCCAAATAACTTAAACCAAATTAAAAATACAGGGGGACATACAATAGTCAAGATCCCAGAAATCCAGCACAAGAACAATATATTGGAAGCCGCTAGAGAAAAGAAACATCACATTTAAAGGAAAACCCATCAGAATAACAGGCAAGTTCTCTTCACAAAACATGAAAGCAAGCATGGAGCAGAGTACTTCAAGTCTTCTTTGAAAACAAATTCCAGCCCAGACTACTATACCCTGCAAAACTATCTTTCAAGTTTGATGGAGAAGTGAAATACTTTGAGGACAAAAAACAAAGAATTTCATGAAGGCAACTCCAAACTTACACAGACTACTAAAAGATGTCTAGAGAGGGACCAAAATGATCATAATTCCATGAACAATAACAGAAGGAACCTGCTAAATAGAGCAAACAATAAAACACAGGAGAAAAAAGAGTCAACAACAGCAGGTAAATAGCATGTCTTGAAAATTGATTCACATCAATTATAACCATCAATGTAAATGGACTCAATTCACAGATCAAAAGAAATAGACTGGCACAGTGGATTAGGAAGCAAAATTCAACAATATGCTGTATACAAGAAACACGCTTAACTCATAAAGAAATTCATAGGATGAAAGTCAAAGGATGGAAAACAATACTACACACTCACGCATCTCAGAAAAAAGCAGGGGTAGCAATCCTGTTCCCAGACAGTCTCAATTTCAAATAAAAAATAATCAAATGAAACAAAGAAGGCTACTGTATACTGGTTAGGGGAAAAATTAAAGAGGAAAAGGTAACACTCATAAATGTATACACACCAAACACAGGTGTACCCAAGTATATAAGACTAATCTTTTTTTTTTTTAAGCAGAACCAGGGATTGAACTCAGGCCCTTGCGCTTGCCAGGGAAGCACTTATTCCACTGAGCCATCTCCCCAGCCCCGACCAATCTTAATGGACATGAAAAATCTAATCTCCAGTACCACAAACATAACAGGAGACATTAACACACACTTATCCCAAAAAGATAGGTCAACCAGACAAACAATTAGCAAAGAAATAGCAGAACTGAACCACAGCTTGGAACATGGATTTGGTGGACATATACAGAGTTTCCCACACAACTGCAGCTAAATATACATTTCTCTTAGCTGCGCATGGGTCTTCATCTAAAATAGAACACATACTGGTCCATAGGTCATAATTAAGCATATTCAAGGAAACAGAAATTATCCCATGCATATTATCTGACCACAATGGAATGAAACTGGAAATAAATGAGACAAGAAAACAGAAAAACCAGAAAAAAAAAATGGAAGTAAATCAACACCTACAATATCTATAATTGAATGAAAATTCAAGAATATTTACTGGAATTTATGGGATGTGATGAAAGCAGTTCTCAGAGGGAAATTTATAACTGTGAATGCACACATTAGGAAAATAGAACAAGACCAAATAAACACCCCAATGCTGCACCTCAAAAATCTAGAAAAAGAAGAACCAACCAAACCCAGAGCCCAAAGATACGAAGAAACCATAAAGGTTAGAGCAGAACTTAATTCAATAGAGATGAAGAAAACAGTTCAAAGAATTAATAAATCAAAATGCTGGTTCTTTCAAGGACTAAAAAACATCAATAAGCCCCTAGGTAACCTCATCAAAAAGAGGAAAGAAAAAATTCAAACACAAGCAATAAGGATTGAAAAGGGTGTAACTGACACAGACCCAGTGGAAATTCATAAGATTGTCAATACCTGCTTTGAGAACCTTTACTCTCACAGAATAGAAGATACAGAAGAAATGGACAAATTCCAGGAGGGTACAAATTAGAAAAACTGAATCAAGAAGATATAATAACTATCAATAACAAAAAACAGTCCATGAATATATAATAAAATATAATAATATCCTACCAACAAAGAAAAGTCCAGGTCCTGATGGATTCAGAGCTGAATTCTACAAGAAATTTATGGAAGATATATTCCCTACACTCCTCAAACATTTCAATGAAATTGAAAAGGAAGCAATCCTCCCAAAAATCATTCCTGGAGGCAAGTATTATACTAATATCAAAACCAGGGAAAGATGCAACTAAAAAAAAGAAGTACATGCCAATCTTCCTTATGAACATAGATGCAAAAGTCCACAAAAAATCCTGACAAATAAAATGCAGAATATCATCAAGACCATACACCATGACCAGGTAGGATTCATCCTAGCAGTGCAAGGATGCTTCAATATATGCAAACCTTTAAATGTAATACACTATATCAATAGAGCCAAATGTAAGAAACCACATGATCATCTCAATTGATGCAGAAAAGGCTTTTGACAAAGTCCAACATTTATTCATGTTCCAAATCCCAGAGAAAATTCGAATACATGGCCTCAACTTCAGTCTGATAAAACCCATCCATGACAATTCTAAATGGGGAAACACTAAAATCTTTTACTCTCAGATCTGGTAAAAGACAAGGATGTCCTCTATCACCCCTCCTATTCAATATAGTGCTGGAATCATTACCTAGACCATTAGAAAAAAAATGGAGAAATAAATGGAATAAGAGTAGGTAAAGAAGAAGTTAAATTACCATTATTTGCAGATGACACAATACTTTACTTGGAAGACACAAAACACTCCACCAAGAAGTTTCTACAACTGAAACAAAAATTCAGTAGCATAGCAGGATACAAAGTCATTACCCATAAGTCAATAGCATTCCTCAACACAGGTAACAAACACACTGAGAGGAAAATCAGAAAAACAATACCTTTTACAATAGCACTGGAGAAAAAGAAATACCTTGGAACTCATTTAACTAAAGAAATCAAAGATATTTTCAAGTAAAATTACAGTACTCTGAGAAAAGAGATTGTAGAGAATTTCAAAAAATGGAAAAATATTCACTGTTCCTGGATAGGAAAAACCAACATTGTGAAGATGGCCATACTCCCAAAATTGCTGTACATGTCTAATGCATTCAATATCAAACTGCCACCAACATACCACACAGTTAGAGAAATTGTTCCTAAAATTTATTTAGAACCAGAAAAGACCTGGAATAGCAAAGGCAATCCGAGGTAATGAAGAAGAGGCAGGAATTTCAATTCCTGACTTGAAATTATACTATAAGGCTACTATGATAAAATCAGCATGGAACTGGCATGAAATAGACCTGACGATCAACAGAATAGATTAGAAGATGGAGAAACCTCTACGGCTACACTCATCCATGTTATCTTTGACAAAGGGGCCAAACATACTTACTGGAAGAAAGATAGGCTTTTTAACAAATAGTGTTGGAAAAGCTGCTTCTCTACATGCCAAAAATAATACTTGATCCAGGTCTATCACCATGCACTAAGCTAAAGTTAAAATGGATTAAAGATCTAAACACTAAATGAGAAGCACAAAATCTCCTGGAAGAGAAAATGGGAGGAACTCTTGAAGACATAGGGTTAGCCAAAGTGTTCATAAACAAAAATCAAATCGCAAGGGTAATAGTTGAAACAATTAACAACTGGGACCTTCTCTTATTGAGAAGATTTCCTCTCAAAAGAAATTGAAAAAAAAATAAATATATGAAAAAATGCTCCACACCACTAGCCATCCATGAAACACAAATTAAAACAACGCTGAGATAGCATCTCACCCCAGAAACAATGGCTATCATAAAGAAATCAACCAACAACAAATGTTGTAGAATTTGGGGAAAAGGGAACCTTTCTCCACTGCTGCTGGAAATCAGGGTGGAGACTCTTTAGAAAACCAGGACCTGAAATTCAATTCAAGCCAGCTATCTCCCTACTGTTAATTTTCCCGGAGGAACTTAAAAGGCCATATCATAGTGATACACGTGAACCTATGTTCATAGCAACAGAATTTGTGATAGTCAAATCTTGGAAACATCCCATAACCTAAGGAATGGATGAAAAAGATGTGGTATTTTTATACAATGGAGTGTTACTCAGCCATGAAGAATGATAACTTGAATATTTATATTTAAGTGGATGCTACTTGAAGATGTACTCATAAGTGAAATAAACCAGACCCACATGTGAAAATATTATTAGTCTCTCTAGTATAAGAACTCATTAAAAGGAAAGCAAGAACTTAAGGATTAGACGGTGAAGAGGGCATGGAGAAAAATTGGGAAACATGACAGGGGCGAAGCCATACACAAGATGGGTTAGGCAATGATCCTGAGAAACATCAGCATGTATTTGAAATTAGCAGTGTTTTCGTAGGATTCTCACCCTGATTAACTGTATATGATGATACCTTTGAAGCAATTTCACTGAACATAGAAATGTATATTAGTAGGGTCATGCTTGGAATGCCTGTTATTCTGGTCTTTCAAATAAGTACTTCTTCTCATAATATGCCAATGATTGCCATATTGTCTCTCAAATAAAAATAAGGTAATAAATGAAAAAAAGAGACAAGAATATAAATGTCACAGAACTGTCCTGCTGCAATGCTGTATATGGTTTGATTTCTAAATCTTTGTGTAGAATATCTAGTTGCTTATTCATTTTTTAAAAACATTTTTTCTTTCTAATATCTTTCTTCATATTTTGTAGGGACTTAATGTTTAACATATCAATACTTGATGGAAAACACCTGTTCCATGTTATGTCTTAGATGTTTGATATTCAGAAAGATAGTTGGGTTAAACCAAATTGCATATGCTATAAGGTAATAATAAGCTTCTCTTCCTGAGGATTAACAACCTAAAATTGAAGATCAAAAATTAGAGAAAAGGAAGGGTTTCAAGGTCAGCCAAAATTTTTGCCTTAGCATTGAAAGGTCATTGAAAACCCAGGACATAGGAGAACCTGTACTATAACATCATGGAACTCAGTTGTGTCCCAAATTTTTTCATCAAGCAGATTATGGGGCCACAGAGGAAAGTGATTGATGATCTATAGTGTGCCTAAGGAGAGTCACATGGAGAGAAAACTTTCTCTCAGGCTTTCATAGAGAGCAAACTTGTCAAGCAATGGCCATGACTCATCCACTTGGCTGAAATTGACAAAGGATCTACAAAGTGAGGTACAGGGCTACAGGAGAAACCCTGAAGGGACTTGACTGACCTCAACAGATACAAAAGTTACATTTTTTGTTGTATAAGTCTTGCTTTATCTTGGTCTTAACTATCCAGCAGAAAAGTATAAAGTGAGGTGTATAAAATAAAGCCATAATAATATGCTGAGCTGTAAAAGGCTCTAGCCAACAACTTCTGTGGATAACCTACTACTATGGCGGACTGCTGGACTGTGTTGGAGTGTTTTGCTGAATTCAAGCACCTATAATAATTGAATGACAATAGAATAGCCATTTTGACAGGACTGAACAAAAAAGGGGGGATACAAAGGAAGGACCATTCTGTATTTATATGTACAGGACAGTTAGGATAAATATGTAGTACTTTTGCATAATTCAATGAGAAGAAAGATTTGCACTAATAGTGTTTGCACAGTATATCCTGTCTGTTTCTTGTACAATAGATAACCACTAGGAAGATAACAATTTAAAAAGTATTAATTGTTGAAACTGTACGATAATTCAGCTTTTAAAAAGATAGGTATACAGCTACATTCTCTTAATTCAATGAATAGAGGCATTTGCTCTAATAGTGTTTGTAAATAGAATATGATCTATGCATCTTGTACGACAAATAACCACTAAGACAACAATATGAAATGTACTAATTGTTGAATCTGTTTTACCAATTTGATTTTTAAAATATAAAGGACTATATGAAGAACAAAAAGATAAAAATGTCAATATTATGTAGACAAGGTATCATGTCTGCATATTGTACTATGAATAACTACTACGAAGACAGCAATATGCAATGTGTTAATTATTGTAACTGTCCTACTAACCTGTTTTGCAACTGTCTCATTGCTATTTCTTTCTCAATAAAATTAATTAAAATAATAATTCTAAAAGCCTGAAAAAAATATTCAAAGTAATAATGACTGAGAATGTCATCAATTATCAGGAAACTTAGAGAATACTAAAATAGTAAGTGAATAAATGCAAACAAACAAACAAAGAAGCAAAATATATAAGAAACATTGTCTGGCAAAAATGAAACAAAGTATCTTGAAAGAAATAAGAAAGGGAAAAAACCTGTTGAGAAATAATGACAATCAAACTTCTCAGAAACTATACAGACAACAGGTGAATGAAAAATATATTTAAAACAGTGAGTTGTAGAAGATAAACTTCTGTAGAATTATCAACCTACAGAATTTTCCTTTAAGTGTAAAGGAACAAGATACTATAGACAAATAAGCAATAGCACTGAGTTGCAGTGTATCTTCCAAATAAGAAATGTTAAACTAGCTTAGATAATGGAAAGTCTATTGCAAAATAAATGAAAGCGAATTTTAAAAAATAGGATTTTTTAATTAATTCATGCAACATACAACAGTTTGTTCAAATTAGAAATCCAATATGCTATCCATGTGTCTTTAGCCAGTTTGTTCAAATTATTGGCAACAATTCATTGCATTATGCTTTCTCATGCTCTTGGGATTCATGCGTATATGCTGACTTATATATGAAATCAGTTGTAGAAATGATACAAGGTGAAGGAGAAGTTACTGCACAGTGCTTGAACTACATATACAGTGGTGTTGCATTACTTACAAGTGGACTCAGTTATAAATGTACTGTCTACTGAAAACTCTGGGTCGACAAGGAAAAAGATAAAAAAAAAAGAAGTGTAACTGAAGCTGGGCGTGGTAGCACATGCCTGTAATCCCAGCACTGGGGAGGCTGAGGCAGGAGGATTGTTGTGAGTTCAAGATGAGCCTGAGCTACAAAGTGAGCTTAAGGCCAGCCTGAACTGCATAACTGCATAGTGAGACCCTGTCTCAAAAAAAAAAAAAAAAAAAAAAAGACCAAAAAAGAAAAAAAGAAGTGTAACTGAAATTTTGTGAAAGGAGAAAAATAGAACTGTATAAGGTTCTCAATTAAAAATCTCAAAAGTTAACCAGACAGATAGCTCAGGAGTATAAGCACTTGCCTGGGAAGGGCATGGTCCTGAGTTTGATCCCTGGTTCTAAAAAACAAATAAACAAACAAAAACTAGATGAGTGGAATAAAGAATAAAAGTACAAAGACAAATGGAAAACAGAAAACAATGTATTAGAGATAACTTTAATTATATCAGTAATCACTTTGAAAATAAGTGGTCTAAACACACTAACTAAAAGGCAGAGATTGTTAGAGTACACGTAAAACTAAATTTTAGCTGTATTTGTCTACCACAGAGTCGTTGCAAATATAAAGGTACATATAGATTAGGTAAAAAGATTGAGAAAGCTATTTTTGACTAAAAATAATGAAACATAGGAATAAAAATCTTTATTAATTTTTGCTAGAGTAGATACAGTATGAGAAGAATGAAATTTAACTAGATGAAGAAAAGCAATATTAGATAATAATGAAGGGCTTGATTCATCAAGATATTCTATCTTTGGGGCTGGGGAGATAGCTCTGTAGTCTAAGCACTGCCTGGAGAGTGCAAGGACCAGAGTTCCGTCCCCAGTCTCATATGCCATGCTGGTCGTGAAACTGGGTACGGTGGCACATGTTTGTATCCCAGTGGTGGGGAGGCTGATACAGGAGGGTCCTTACAAGTCTGAACTGTGTAGCAAGACCCTCCATCAGCAGCAAAAATAAAATTAAAAAAAATATATTTATCATCCTTGATGTGTCTATGCTAAGAAAAGAATATTCAAGCACACGAGTAAAAACTGATGCAACTATAAGGAAAATTCGATGAGTACATTATTATATTTAGAAATTTCAGCAGTATTCTATAATAAGTGGACAAATCTAATAAAGAAAAAATCATAAGGAATTGAACTCAACAATGCCATTGATTAACTGGATATTATTTGCACCATCAATTACTCTGACCAAAAAACATTTGGTAGCATTCTGCTTACTCTCAGACAAGACACTGACCAGTACAGACCACATTCTGCATTATAAATCCACAGTGTAACAAAGTTAAAAGAAATTATACAGTGTCTGTCCTCTGTTTTATATTACAGAGAGATGGTTGTAAAATCCCCAGAGTTAGAGCTTAAATAATGTTTGCAAATAACACTTAATTTTGAGAAAAGCATCAGAACAAATTTTAAAGTATTTTTAACTAAATAAAAATGAAAACACAGCTTCTCAGAGTTTATCTTATGCAGCAAAATCAGTGCTTAGAGGTAAATTTTTATTATTAAATTTGCATGTTAGCAAAAAGAATTCTGTCATCTCAGATTACACCTCTGGAACTATCGAAACAACATCTTAAATCTGAAATAAAGAGAAGAAGCTAAATAAAAGAGAGAATCATTGAAATTGAAAAATAAAACCTACAGGACAAAGATCAGTGAAGTCAAAATCTAGTGTTTGATTTTTTTTAAAAAAATTTATGTATTTAGTACAGGATCTACAGGGTGTCACTACACAGATCGGACTTGTAGTGATCCTCCTGTTTTCAATCTCCAAGCACTGGCATTACAGGCGTGCTCCACCATGCCCAGTCTCAATATCTGTCTCAATGCACCCTGGGGGTGAGGGCAGCACAGCATGTAGAACCAGGGGTCAAACCCAGGTCCCGGCACTTGCCTAAGCAGGCTCTTTAGTCTGCTAAGCTATCTGGCAAGCCCAAAAGCTAGTATTTGAAAAGATGAACAAAATGTGTTATTCTCTAGCTAGGGTAAGAAAAAAAGAAGAGAATAAATGAATTATTAATATCTTATATAAAAGAAGGGATATTATTATGGAGCCTAAGGACAGTTAAGGAATAACAAAGGAATATTACTAGTATTTACAATCTAATAAGCTAGTGAAGTGGATCAATTCCTTGAAAGATATAGTTTACCAAAACTCACACTAAAAAAAATAGAAAAATTGAAAAAAGTGTTTATTAAGTAAACATAATCATTAATTCACAGGCCTTCAAAATAGTAGCCATAAGTACTGGTAAATGCAGTGGTGAATTCTAATAAGCATTTAAAGAGAAAGCTACCAATTGTCTAAAATCTCTTTCAGAAGTTAGAAGCAGAGGTAATGCTTTCCAACTCATGTAAGAAGTCAGCATTACCCTAATACCAAAATCTAACAAAGACACGAGAAGAGAACCAGACTGCAGACCAGTACTTACCTTAATCTTAGCTACAAAACCCTCAAAAAACTACTGGCAAATCAATCCAATGAAGTATGAGAAGAATGATGCAGCAAAGTGAAGGAAGATTTAAGCCTGCTAGGTAAGGCCAGGTTCAACATCAGTAATTAAGTAACGCAGTCCATCATATCATCAAGCTACCTAGGGAACACTTCACAGAACTTTATCAGTAGACATTGAAAATAAATGAGTGGGACCAAATCTAGCAACCATTCACTCCAGCTAAAAGTTTTTGAACGGAAGTAAATATATTTTCTCCAACTACTCTTTTTCATTATTAGTGGTAGTGCTGGCTGAAAGGAAAGCAAGTTATACTAAGTGAGAAAAAAGAAATAAAAATTTCTTTGTTCACAGATTACATAATTGACCAAAAATATTCTTTGAACACAAAACCAACTATAACAGATTGCAGGATTTAATATATACAACTGAGTCAGTTTTCTACATTCTAAGAATAAACATTTATGCCTTCAAATCAAAATAAAATATGTTATCATGAAAAATCAAATGCATTTATAATTGCAACAAAATACAGACAAAAATCTGTGGCAGAGGCTGAAAACACTGCTTAATACAATCAATGATTAATAAATGAATGAAGAGGTTATACATTAATGGAAAGCAAACCTCTTTATTGATATGTTCTTCCAAGCAACTACTTGTTTTTTTTTTTTTTTTGCAGAACCAGGGATTGAACGCAGGCCCTTGCGCTTGCCAGGCAAGCACTTATTCTACCGAGCCATCTCCCAGGCTCCAGATATACACTTAAGTATGAAGCAATTACTTTACTTACTTTTTTGTTTTTTGTTCTTCCAATTTAATCTACAGATTTGATGCAATCCAGATGAAGAGTCTGGTATTATTTTATCAATACTACCAATCTGGTTCTGAATTTATACAAAGGAACAAGACAACTGTAATATTCCCCAAACTATCAGAGAGCAATCTCAAATGCCCAACACTCTTCAGCTTCAAGAATGAACAATAAACTTGCAATAACTCACAGAATTGGCAGAATATACATCAATCTACGAAGGAGAACAGAAAGCAAATAAATACAATCATCTAACTATAACCAATTGGTATTTCACCAAGCAGCAAAGACAATCAGGATAATAGAAGATAAAACTTAGACGAACCCGAAAATGGCAGTTGTTTCTGAATTTTTATACCTAAGACACAATCCATTAAATAAAAAAAAGTTAAAATTCATTAAAATTATGAACTTGTGTTATTGAAGAGTACTGATAAGACTCATTGTAATCTGAGAGGCAATATTTTGAGACACATCTAACAAGATACGCAAACAACTCATCAAATTATCATTAAACAAAAAACTCTAATTTTAAAAAATAATGATAAAAAACAGAAAAGTTCACCAGTCACTTAAATGATGCTGTTAATAAAATGTCTATGCAAAGTGTTTAACATCATATCTTATTAGAGAATTAAAATTGTAACAGAGATATCCCTACTTATCAGTCAAGATATTAAATTGAAAACAATAAACTCTTCTGAAGACGTGGGGCAAAAGGAACTCTCATTGACTACATGAAACTGCAAAATGGTACAGCCTGTTTGGAGGTTGAGTTCAGCAATTTCTTACAAAAATATACTACAGTGATCGCACTCCTTCATATTTAGCCAATGTATGTGAGAAGTCACACGTGCTGACAAATATTTATTACAGTTTTATTCCTAGTTGCCAGAACATGGAAATAAACAAGATGCCTTGCATTAGGGGAATGAGTAACTACACATAATGCCTCCAAGCAATGAAATATTAATCAGTGGTAGAAAATAACTCACAATCAAGCCATAAAAACACAGAGAGAATCTTTAAACGCACATTGCTAAGACTATCTGAAAGGACTAAATACCGTGTGATGTCAACTAGACGACATTCTTGAAAAGGCAAAACTACAGAGAAAGTAAAAATACCAGTGGCTGCCTGGGGTTAGGAGAAGAATGTAATGAACAGATGTTTCATTAGGTGAAGTCATACTCTATGATACTCTTACGGGGCATACCTGCTGTCACACATTTATTAAAACCCACAGAACATGTGGCAGGCATCAAGGGTGAATGCTGATGGAAACCATGTAAACTTTGAATGATGACTTGTTCATGTAGCTTATCAATTGAAATGTAAAGACACCAAGTAGGCTTGCGATTTATGGAGGAAACTAGGTATCTGGCACGTGGGACATACAGGACTTACAGGAAATCTCTGTATCTTCTCAGCTTTGTTGCGAACCCAATATTGCTGTTAACAGAACTTAAAAGAAATGCATCTTATTTGAATTTTGTTCTAGGGTGTCTCAATGAAAATACTGAAAAATAAGTATAGCAATACATTTAATCTAAATTTTCTATTTGGATTCCAGTTAGGATTTTCTATTTTATTTATAAATAAAGAAGGGTCATTGAATAAACTATTTTTGAATGGTCTTCTCTAAGAAAACTAAAGTAATCATAGTAACTATATAAAACTATGAGTCTCAAGTCCAAAGTTCAATTCATTTACAAAGAGATTCACTTTTTATAACATATTTCAGGATTAACTTATAAATCTTGATTCCTTGACTAATAATATTAGAATCCATAATTCAGTGGACAAATTATTCTTTTTGAGTATGCTTAGATGATTTATATTTTCTGTATCTTCAATAACCACAATCACTAATAGAACTGAACGGTGTGTTGTCTCCATGTATTATTGTATTTTTTTCTTTCCACTGTACACACATACATGTAACAAAAGAAATGTGAACTTGTGCATTGTCTTTTGTAGGTTTTCAAGGATTATTAGGCATACTTGAAACTTCAGATAAACTGGACTAAAAAACTTTATAAATCACTCTACTTATTCACATAAAATCAGGAAAATTATGAAAGTTCCAAAATGTCATTTTAAGTAAATAATTGTTAAGGTTTGTGCATAAGTGTCCTCCCAAAGCCTCATGCAGTCAGGGGGTGGCTTCTAGAGTTTGTGATTGATTACTGTGGGTGTGCGAGCTGCACCTACCCTGGGGCAGGTAATTTGCATTGCAATGTAAGGTGGGAAGAGAAGCTAACTGCTTAAGCTGGCTTCTTAAACTGCCTCTCCCTTGTGCTCCTGCTCTTTGCCACAGCCAGGAAAGGTTGTTTTCTGTCTTGTGGTGCTCTGCCTTGGAGCCAGCTGAATGTGGACTGAAACCTCCAGTGACTATGAGCTAAATAAACCTTTCCTTCCTTCATTTTGGGTGTTGAGTATTTGTCCCAGCAATGAAAGAAGAGTAACTAAGACAGCATTTGATACTGCAGGAGTGGAGTCATTGTTATGGTTAAACCTGACCATGTGGATTACAAGCTTTTGGGAATGATTTATGAGAAGAGAGGAAAGATTCAGAGATACAAGTGAAGTGCTAAAACAGTTTTAGCTGAATCTGTTTGGGAGATTCTGGTCAGAGCTCAGAAGACCAGAAGGCTAATAGAAAGCCAGCCTGTGAAGACCAGGCTGGGGAGGTTTCTGCTGGGAAGAAGGACTGCATTGGTTGTTGGACTCCGGATCATTTGTGTTTTGATGTGGCAGAAAAGTTGTCTGTGTTTTGCTCGTGTCCAGAGACTTTGCCTGTGTCTGAGATTGAGTTTAGGCATGGTAGACTGATTAATCTGGAAAAAGATATTTCCAAGCAAACAAATATTGGGGCAGTAGCCTGGTTGCTGGGGGCTTTTAGCCAGATTTATGTTGAGAATGAAGACCAAGGAGTGTAAGATCCGAGTCAAACAGACTCCATGAGTCAGACAGACCTTGTTACTGAGTCACAGTAGATTGTTAAGGTTACTATGGTTACTGCCCTACCCTACAGCACGTGATGTCCATGTGATGTCCATACGTGCCCCACAGCTTGCAGATGTTCTTAAGATAACCCCACCGAAACCAACAATTCCCGGGACGACAAGACCCTTCCTAGAACAAACCTCCCTAACGACCCACACCACCCAAGTTTTACAAAGACCAATACGAGCCATCCTATCCGTTCGAATGTAAGCCCAGCTAACACACGCGATTGGCTTCTGTCACCCTGCTTGCTGCTTTGCCGCCAACAGTGCTATATAATCCTAAGTCATCTAAGGCTCTGGGTCACTGTGGCCCAGTTGCCTGGTGGCCCTGTGTTGACACAGCCTCTGAAATAAATCCTGAACTTCCACAAGGCCTCGGCTCTTGGTGTCCTTCCTTCCGTGTCCGATCTTGGACCTAACAGGAACCCAGCAGGAGGATTTAAAATGTGAGTTTGGCCAGAAAGGAAGCTCCAACAAAGCTGTGGACTGCAAAGATGGAGCTGAGAGGATCTACATAGAGATCCTCTATGAGAATGGAAAGGATGGCCTGAGGGCATCACAGGAGGAGGCAGCCTCAGAACTGCAAAGGTCAGGGATTTTGCCCTGAGGGGAAAGCCTCAGAGCCCCAGGTTCCAGAATGGCCACGGCAATCACACCAGGTTCTTGAAAGGTGCCAGTGGCCACACCAGGTTCCTGAATGGTGCCAGCATGGAAAATTTGTTCCTGGGAATCAGGGTCAGAGTGCTCTACCATCCAGGCATTCGACTCCTGTAGCCAAGAGAGAGGAAAACCTGGCTACTGATCCAGCTGGCAGCAGATGTTGGCATCATCTACATGGCGCTGGTTTTAGGCACATGCTGAATGCAGGAGTTCTGAGGTTAAGAAGGCTTCCACTTCAATTTCAGAAGAAGGCCTGGGAGGCCAGGTAGTGTGCACCAGAGAGGGCAGTGTGTGAAGCTGTGAGTGAGAAGCCCATTCTGTGGAAACCTTGGAAGTTTGGAAAAGCCAGGAACGTGGATCATCTAAGGCAAACTGCAAGTAGGGAGCAAAGCTGGCCTAAGAGAGAAGCCATGGGAGCTACCTCAAGTACTGTATGGATGGAGCCATGTAAGGCCTTTGGAGCTCACAACTGAGCACAAATTGCTTCAGATGTCCCACAGGGAACTGCAGGACTCAAGGCTTGCCTTGCTGGATTTTTGAACTTGTGTTGGTCCCAATGCTTTGCATCCTTCTGTGTGTACCTTTTGGAACGGTAATGTTTGCTTTGTTCCTTTGAATGTTGCAAGTATTTAAATTTGCATTTGTATGGGGGCTCAAAGCCCAGAGTTTGGCTTGGATCTTGCAGGAGTGTGGGACTCACACTTTTCAGCCACGCTGAAACTGTTGGGACTTTGGCAACTCTCAGAGATGGACTAGAATGGCTTTTGCATAAAGGGACGTGCATGAGACTTAGGGGGTCCAGGAATGGGTGGAATGTTACGGTTTGTGTATAGGTGTCCCCCCCCCAAAGACTCAGGCGGTCTTGGGGCAGCTTCTGGAGTTTGTGGATTGATTATTGTGGGTGTAGATGCCGCCTCTCTCCTGAGGCAGGTTATTAGCATTTCAATGTAAGGTGGAAAGAGAAGCTGGATGCTTGAGCTGCAGCTCCTTCTCCCCTTCCTCTTGCTCTTTGCTGGTCCATGAAAGGTTGCTTTCTGCTCTGTGCTGCCTCTGCCTTGGACCCAGCTGAGTATAGACTGAAGCCTCCAGTAACTGTGAGCTATATAAACCTTTCTTTCCTTTATTTTGAGTGTCAGGTATTTGTCCCAGTGATGAGAGAAAAGTAACTAAGACAATAATACATACTGAAGGCAGTCAATAAAGAAATGTTGATTATTTAATTGGATATTCAAGGCTAACTCCATTTTCAGACAGAGATAATAGGTCATCACTCATAACTGGAAGAATGATAAACATTCTACAAATCTTTGATATTTAGGCATTTCATAGTTGGTCAAATATTTAGTTTCTATGGAAGTAATTTTATTTTATTTTTTCTAAATTCATATTTATGCTTGTAACTAGGGCATTACACTGTAAATGATATAATTCTCATTTCATCAATGTAATTGACATTAAGAATCTATGCTAGAGACATTGACCCCAGGTAGATTTTCTAAAGTGAAAAAGAGAGTTTTCTGGATGTTATGCCATCATTACCGAGTTACTGATTACCTCATCAAGCTCCTCATAAATTGTCAGCTAAACTTTTTAAGTGCATGAGAATAGAAAATAAATAAGCCTATGATCAAAATATTCAGTTTATGATATTCTAGCACAGTGTACATTGACAAGGAATTGTGAGGCTCTGGGAAAAATGGAAGCTTCTGGAGATGAATAAATGTTAAGTGAAATGATGATGTTTTGGAATGGATAGCAGTAGTAATAAAGTGGGTTTGCTTGTTTTAGAGAAAGTGTCTTGCTTTGTTGCCCAGGCCTCAAATTTGCTGTAATTCTGCCTCTGCCTTCTGAGTGTTGGGATTGCAGGTATATGCCACCATACCCAGCTATAACAGTTTTTTAAAAAAATCATTTTCTTTTACCTCAATTAAAAGTTCTTTGAGCAATGTTTATGTGCTGTTAATGGAGACTGATTTAATTAAATTATTTCTCATTTTAAAAATTAGTTAACTAGTAATGGCAAAACCATGATTGCATAGTTTCACAACATGGAATATACTTTAAAAGTATCCATGCTTATCTAGATTGTCACCATATAGACAGGGACTCTTATTCTTATCCTAACAAATTATCATATACATATAAAACTTATTGTATGGGCTGGTCAGCCATCTCAGTGGACTAAAACACCTGTTTAGGCAAAGCTCAGGGACCAGGGTTTGATTCCCTGAATCACATGCTTTGCTGGTCCTGACCCCGAGCATGCTAAGATGGTGTTTGAAACTGGGCTTGGTGGCATTAATCCCATCACTTGAGAGGCAGAAAACAGGAGGATCACTACAAGTCTGATCTGAGTAGGGAGACCCTATAGACCTTGCACTAAATACATTTTTAAAAAAAGAAAACTGAATGTAATACTGAGAACCATAGCACTTGGGGCAATGTTGAAGTCTAATGATGAAAGTTGTAAAAGATTTGCTTACTCAGAAGTATTTAGTAACACATACACTAAAAAAGTTAATTGATAGACTATTTTGAAACTGAGGGCAATTTGACTATAACCACCACTCACTGAATCTAGGTGGGGCCCTAGCTGCTGGGATTCCCCCCCCCCAACCATTACCATTTTCAGGCTAATACTGTCTTACTAAGAACTTATGGAAAGAATGACCTTCACAGTTTTGCTGATCAGGGATATGTGTCTTGAGTGTGTACTTCAAACTTTTAATCAGATTCCCAGGATTTATTCATGGGTGCCACAGATGTCAAGTGACTGAATGTGGCCACCTGACCATAGAATTTATTACTTTTAGGTACTCTTACTGCACATATCAACCGAAAGTCTAAAGTATCTGCTCATGTGTGCATGATTTTCAGTGGTCCAGAGCAACATAGCACCATACCTTTAGCATTCCAAACACAAATTTGACTGTCAGCAAGTGACTTAGAAGAGTCATGGAACTATTTAACTGGACTAGCTGGAAACTTGGATTTTCTCTTTATTTATATGTGACCTGGTCTTCCACCAAGTCTTCTGGGGACACATCACATTTCCACATGATGAGAGAGATTTTCATGTACCTCACCACACCCATGTACTGGTACCAGGCAGAGGCAGAGAGTTTCAGAGGAAAAGACAATTTCTGCTTCTCTCATTTTGCATTGAGTAGTAAGAGCCTTTCACAGTATGTTAAGCGCGATACATTTTAAAAGCTGGAGAAACTTCTTTAAAGGTACAGAGTTCAGGAGAGATACAATGACAAGTGTTTCTATGTGGTAGCCATTCTGAGTGGTTAAGAGTATAATTTGGACATTTTGTTAATATACAAAATAGACAAAAACAACTATTATCAACCAGCAACTGCTCACTAGGCTGTGATCCAATTTTGTGCTGTGAAAACTTTAATGTGAATGTGATAAGCTATTAAACATGTTTTATCCCTCACACAGAAGCACACACACACACACACACACACACACACACACATACCACGTGTTCCTCAGATGTTGTGATCTGCTCCTTAGGTAAGTCCTACCAGGTTCCCAGAGTGCTTTAAGCAAATTATTCCCTAGCTCTCAGAATAGAACCACAGAAGATGCTTTGTGCTTTGTGACTCCCAGCAAGCTGCACATGGGAGGAAGGTAGGTTCATGGACTCAGGGAAGGGAGTAAGCTACACAGACTTCCCAGACCCCCGGGTCCTTTCTTATGGGATGGTCATGTGTCCCTTTCAGTCTGAGCACAGCCTGCCTTCCCAGAGATGTGGCTTCACGCCCAGTGCGCAGAGTGAGCAGAGGCACAGGAAGGACCCTAATGTTGCCCCTCGCTTCCTTCAGCGGAAAGGTCACTTATTGTGAAGCTCTGGGACTTACCTGCAGATCCGAGAAAGGAGATGTGGGTCCAGGTTGGCGGTCACCAAGGACCAATGGGAACTCAGTGTCCTGGACCCGCGAGGGCCTCCTTGGCCTTCTGCCTTGCACATTCAGCCTTTCTGTCTGAGCTCGGTGGTTGTACATACTATGTTTAGTTTTGCCTCTTTTCCTAATTTGTCTCTGCTGTCTTCAAAAAGAAATTAATGATTTTAAATGAGAAATAATTAACACCTTTTTAGGATGCGGGATAAAATTGTCTATAATGTCAAAACAGATTAACCATGAAGTAAAACTTTGCACATTTCCTTTTATCGCTCAAAACTTACTCAGCATATTTTTGTAGATTACTGCAGCCTCCCAGGAGATTCTGTCCCACAGTTTCCCTGCTCACAGCAGTCAAGTAGCCTGAGGTTAGAATCACAGTTTGCAGTGCAGGAAGTATCACATTCACAGTTTTTCCCTTTCTTCTTTCCTTCTCCCAAACTGTCTTTCCTTTCTCTTCCTTTCTCCTTCTTACAAATTCTGATTTGGAAATGTGGTGTTACATACATCTAAATCTTTTACCTATTAATATTTTTTCGTCTCTAATGTATTTCACCTTAAGTGAGGAATAAAAAGTAGAAACTCACTGGCAGTCAACTAGTTGCAATTTCTCCTATGAACTGAGGAGCAGCTGGAGTTCTGAAAGGAAACACTGCTCTAATGGTTACGAATGCCCTCTTGCACAAGGTAGGTACTACTGAGCTGGCTTCTACCTGTAAAATTTCATTAGTATAAAACTGTAGTATGCAATAATTACATTCATCATGGGGAGTTGGTACACTCAGGTCAAATTTAGGGGATTTTAGCTGAAGGTGAAATTGTCAAGTAAGGGAAAACAAGAGATCATTTGTTTATTGAAAGAACAGGATGGAAAAATGTTGTAAAGATATCATATTCTATGTGAGAGATGTGGCAGAACTCTAGACTGGTATGTGACAGGCCCTGGGCTCATCCTCAGCACTACAAAATGTACATTTTATATACCATAGCTTGTAAATCTATATGAATATGTTTGGTCAGGTTGATTGGAAGGGTAAAGATGAGCAAAACTTATTAAGAGGAATGTGTGCATCTTTACCTGCAGTGTAGTTATAATGACTTCTCAATTATATGTGCTAGAGATGCAGTATAGAAAATACACACTGCCTCAACTGTGTAATTTGTGCTTAACAAGGCTCATTTCCTTGCTCATTTAACTTTTTTCTTTCTATCTCTTTTTCTTTTCTGATGTATGTTTTATATTTAAACTGAACTCAGAAATGAAAGTGTTTTTACCACTTGGGAAAATGAACTACTAGTTCATTTTCTTTCCTTTTCAAATTTATTTTAAAAATATTTAGCTGACAATTAGACATTGTATACGTGCCTTAATATTAAATGCTTAAAATATTAACATTATCATTAAAACATTTAATTGAAATAATTAGAACTTATTTTAAAGAGATATTTGAGAGAAAGTCATGGGGTCACCAATTTAGGCTTCTGCAAATATCTTACACCTATAGTGGGAAAATACATAACTAATTGTAGAGCAACATCAGTTGCTCTTCAGGGTACAGCTCTTAATACTGATAAGAGGACCGAGGTCATTTTCTATTTATGTGGCCTGCTCTACAATCAGCAGTAAACCATACACAGTAGTAAATCTGACACAGTTTCCATCAGTCATTGACTTTGGATTGAGACTTTAGTAGATTTCTTAGTAAATGAATTGATTTCTCAGCTAAGGTTGAGTTAAATAATTTTTTCATAAATAAGTATGCCAACAATTTGAAAATAATTTTAAAAATCTAATTGTCGTGTTTTAATTTTGTTTCTAATTGAGATTGCTTTTCAGGGCTGGAGAATGAAACACAGATCCCTGTGAGCGTGAGGCAAGAAGGTTCCCATGAGCAATGCCCCTAGCCCTAAAATGGTGATCCAAGGAAAGGTTATACCCTTGCAATCCATGTAGCTGAAAACTAAACAAATCTCTTTTAATACTACTGTGCCCAAGTTGAACAGCAGCACTCGCCTTCTCACTTTTTCACCATTAGCCAACAGGGTACAGGCTTTACATTCAGATGGTGGATCTAGTCTCTGCTTTATGAGCAGAATAATTTCATTAAGCCACAGAAGTGCTTTGCCATTGCCTTCTCTATGGTATTCATCTATTCGCTAAAAGATAAAGTTGGTGGACTATATTATCACAACATATTTCTTGAGGCTCAAGAAATATGTATAGCTTCCATACAAGAATAGTCATCAGCTATCTTTCTAATTGTACTATATTCTAATGAGGTAATCCATTTATAATAAGAAAAGGTCTAACTATTTTGTTCATTCCAATAGAATTTACCACATGGTAAGTACTTGGTAGACAATGGACAGAGGGGAAGGAAAGAAGCCAGAGATTGAGGGAG